>CACRXK020003465.1:19233-30987 GCA_902702795.2 Paramuricea clavata | reverse complement strand
GGGGGGATGTCGGAGGGTTTTGCCTGAAATTTGAACTTCAATTTATTGTCAAGTATTAGTAAAAAATTTCTCAATACAAAGTCAGTAAAATTTACATTTTTTAATTTACCTCATACAAATAATTATAATGGATTCATTTATCCTTTTCCTTTGCCTGCTTATATTATAAAGTACCCTCACCTGCATATATTAACGATGCAATTAAAATATTTATAGGCACTGTTATGAGTCACGCAAGCATGCATATATTTAATATAAAATATCTATAAGTCTTCAATCCTAGCTAATAGTACAATGATAGTGACTATTAGTTTGTTGCCATTAATCCGTCAAAATCAATAACTCTATGAACAATCAATAGAAGATATACTTAACGGCAACAACGTTATAGAGGAAAATATAGCTACGTTTTGGTTAAGATTGTTTTGGTTAAAATTCTACCAACATGGCTATCATGCATATCATGCATGTTGCACTGGAAAAATACAGTAAAATCCACACTATAGAATTTGCAATTGCATCACTCTATCCATATTATTTCCATACTATATCCATGCATATAGGAAGGAATTTGCATGAATTAGTATGAAAAATTAAATGCATGATTTCCATATAGTATTTCCAAAGAAGATCCATGCCATTTTCATAGTTAGGATTTTGAAGAATATTTCCAGGAATATTGCAAGCCGAACAGCGTGAATATTGCTGGGGGATTGCCAGGATCGTTAATTGAGCAAGATATAATTTTCTTTATCAATTTCTAGGAACCTCCAGAACCAATTTCATCAAGCATTTCGCCGATAACACAAAAATCGTCAAGTAAGGCTTAATGGTCAGTGGCGTAACGGAGGAAGAGGGGTATAGTTAGGCGTATGTTATAGTCATTGTTTGACTGAGACTGATGACACTGATATTATATTTATATTGAATATATATATAGAATCTTAATCCGGAACATTCCGAGTCTATAACAAAAACAATAACAG
Organism: Paramuricea clavata; assembly: GCA_902702795.2. Classification (NCBI taxonomy): domain Eukaryota; kingdom Metazoa; phylum Cnidaria; class Anthozoa; order Malacalcyonacea; family Plexauridae; genus Paramuricea; species Paramuricea clavata. The sequence goes on along the minus strand of CACRXK020003465.1, from coordinate 30,001 downwards.
TCTCCAACACATGTAACAACTAAGAATAACTTAATTTTGTTTTATTTGAGATGGAACAAAAAAATCAGCTACCGTTGTCGATGGAGGCTTTATTATTTAGTATTATTAATTTTGCATTTCCCCATCGATTCTTAACCTGCATTTTTTAAGTTTTCTAATTTTCTGCGCGATAGGCCGTGGCTGATGGGGGCCCCCGACAGTTAAGGGCCCCCATATAAGCCACGGCCTGTCGCCCAGAAAATTAGAAAACATAAAACATTTTGAACTAACCCTACCCAATGAACGCTACGCCACTGTTAATAGTACACATTATGACTATATATAACAAAAAACAACAAGAAACACTGAGTCAGACGTCATGTATACGTCAAAACTTCTAACAATGTCAAGTTCACATCTTGGTGAAGATTTCATTGCTACAGTATATACAGGTAGTTGTAGTGACGAAAGCACATGTACATTATATAAGTTAGTTACAAAATTATTAGTATAGGTAATAGTATATATGGTTTCTCGTACAATTTAAATAAACATACACTAGTGAGTTTTTCAAAGACTTCAAATTGCACTCGTCCTTCGGACTCGTGCAATTTTGACTGATATAGTCTTTGAAAAACTCATTCGTGCATGTTTTTTCCAACTTGCACTCGAAACCATATGCTATTACCTAAACTAATAATTTTGTATAATTAACTCATTTATATAATGTGCATACTTTCGCCATAACTATAGCAATTAAGTCTTTACCAAGAAAATTAACAAAGGATTTGACAATAAAGCTACAAACAAACAAACAAACAAGATTTTATTACATTTTTGTGGTTAATTAAATTGCACAATACACACTTTTTACAGCAAAATCTACATCGAGAAGAGCAGAAAGTTCAAACACTCAACCAACAGGTATGAAAATTGCTGTAGTTCAGTTGTTTTAAAATAATGTTTGTGGTTAACTTACGCGTAATGAATGTGACATATTTATATGGGAATATCTACAGCCATAAAAACAGAAAGTTCACCAAGTCAACCAACAAGTAAGCTCAAAATCAGTCAAGATAATCAGCATGCCCCAGACTTTTTATATAAAGAAATAATGTTATAATAAACTGGCTTACTGTCATAACAAATCGAAGGATTACCATGCAATCCAAGTAATTTAAGTCGACAATGAACAATCGAATACAAAATTGTTCTTATTTGTGATGTGATATCTTTTTCAGCAATTACATCTACACCGACAAAAGAAGAACAAGACTCATCCACTCATTCAACAAGTATAGTTTACTAGTAACCTATGTAGATTGCTTAGCTATTTTCGTTGTGATTTCCATTAAAAAGGGAAAATCGTTTGCTTTGAATGTTTAATGTTTATAAATTGCAAAACATGCACTGCTTTCCTTTTCGATATAGCTGTAAAATTACCCTGTTTAGTTTAAACCATGACAAATTATTGAACTTATTTTGTTTTATAAAGATAAAATTAATAAAAACAGTTTATTGTCAAAACTCAAAAGCAATTTAGTTGCTTTTAATGCATTACATCAAAGCTCATAAAATTCAAAATTACATTATACCTATACACTATACATATTTCGCAAATTGATTATTGTATAGTTAAAAGTACTAATCTTTTAATTATTTTTGCAATTTTAATTGTACAAAAAATATATAAAAATTTAAACTGACGATCGTGTTGCTAGGCAACACACAACACGAGTTTGCGTTCAGTGTTGGCCAATTACTTATACTTCATGTTAAATCAATATTAATTTTGGAAAATGTAGGCGAAGAGTTGCAGCATGCATGTATTCCTAGTTAGTAAATATTTGTATTTGACTTGCCTAATGCCCGTAAACTTTATTTAGTAATTAAACCTACACCCAGCACAACAAAAAGTTCGGCAACTCAACCAGCAAGTAAGTTAACAATGAATTTTACCCTGCAAAGTGAATAGACTGTATTGCAGTCTATTTCACTTGCCCTAATGGTCTTGTTTTCCTGCGGTTATTTTCACATCGCTTGTGCGCAATGGGGTTAAGGAGATTTGTGGCTGGCTCAAGATCAAACATTAATCTTCAGGTGCGCCTACCAACCTAAGACAGGTGAACATGCATGGACACCAGGCTGTTGGCCAAATTGCACAGCAAAGTATTTTGTTGCAGCTAGAATTTTTAATCATTAACTTTTATAAATATATATAATCAGACCTGCATCACATATGAACCTTACACCGAGAAACACATGCATGCACGAACTTTATTCGACAACCCAACCAAGAAGAACATATATAGGTAACAAAATCAACTAATATAAAATTTTACGTTTATCTTACATAAGTTAACGTATATAACTATAATTTGGCATGGCCTTTTTTTAACTATATGACTGGAGCAAAGCCCCCCCCCCCTCCATCCCATGGTACCCCCCTCCAGTCAACTATTTTGACCTCACTCAATCAAAGCCCCGTGAAATTTGCTTTGGCAATCTTATCTCATGTTTTTATTTCCAAATGATTCAATGTCTTTTCAAAAATGCTAAACATTGTGTTGTAAATACTGTACCTTAGATTTTAAAAATTTCCCAGTGGATATCATATCCCAGACCTTATAGATTCGAGTAATTGTTGCAAGGCAATGCTAAACAATCCAATGACAAATTTGTGGTATTTACATAAACACACCATGCAAGTACTTAACTGAAGATACAATTACAGCATAATGTAACGCTGTATATCCAAACACGCACGAAATGCAGTCCTAGGTGTGGATAAATACAAAGTTTTCTGTGGGAGAATGCCTCCAGACCTCCCTACTATTACATACAACACCACACCAAATTTTGTCACCAACAACCATCTGTCATGTCTTCACACTCAAGTATAGTAGGCTATGGTTCATTTTTGTAGATGTCCCTCCCTCTCCCCCACTGTCGAATTCTTAAAATATTAAATACTTTAGGCCCTATAAGTTGGATAATGTGGAGTTCTTTAATTAATTTTGCCTATAGCAAAATCTACTTCCAAAGAAACAGAAACTTCGACATCTGAACCTAAAGGCCCTGTCACACTACTGCGTATGAGAGAAACGTATGAGAAGCGTATGAAAATTAATGAAATAATTTTCATACGCACAAAAATCCTTTGAAATGCCAGCGTATGAGCGCATCTAGCGTACCTCTAGCGTATTAAGCGTGTGCCTAGAATATGCTTATCGTATAAAGCATACGTCCGATACGCACAAAATTTTTGAGCATGCTTAAAAAAAATTTCTGCCTCGCCGTATGCCAGCGTATGCCACCGTATGCGACCGTGCTTGAAACGTATACAACCTATGCCTAACGTACCCCTAGCGTATGTCAGCGTATACCGGCGTATGAGTGATATTTTTCGTACGCTGACATACGCTAGTACGATATGCAATAGTGTGACAGAGCCTTAAAAGTAAGTTAACGTCTACAAGAAACAAATTGATTCAAATTAATTGTTGCGAGAGAAATTATGTTTGTTATATACCAGATTCTTTTTAAACGCTAAATGCGATTGGCAGATTCATGGCTTACGATAAATATATATGCCGCCGAGAAATGAATTATAGTTACGAGAATTATTTATCACTTTTAGCAAATCAGGAACCTGTATTATCTTGTAAACATCTACTGCAGAAGAACGGGTATGTAAATTTTGCATAGATATGACTGAAGGGTTTTGTAGATACAGATTTCGAGTGTAAATTAATTTTATACATTTTTTAACCTAACCTGGAGCAGCTGCAAAAAAATTCAAGCCCTTTGTCAGGAATCAAACCTGCGGCACTGCGAATCCGGCTCAGCGTTCTCTAACGAACTGAGGCTTGACAGAGTCCAGTTGCAGAGCATTAACCCCAAATTTATGCCATGTAGAAGATAACTATATAAATAAATGTCGAGATGTTTGAGCATCTCGTTCGATAGGACTAATATATAGTAGACTCTAATTTTTCGTGGACGGCGTTTACGAAAGTAAATTTACATACAATTAATTAGTTAAACAAAAAAGACAATCATGCGCAAACCCCAAGATGCAAGTAAAACAAGACAAGATGTCTTATGTTAATTCATATCTTGGCGGTTTCGATATGTCCCGAGTCTACGTATTGCAATTTATTGTATTTATTTAATTAATTAAATTGTTGGCTGGAACAGGTTTGCAGTGATATTTAGTTAATTTAAAAGGAAATGTATATTAATTACATGACTTTATGTCCAAAATTTATAACTGAGTTTTACATGATGTTAAGATATGGCCTGACCATCAGTATTCTCGTACCTTATTATTTAGGTCGTTAAGCAATGGTATTTACAAATTGAAGTACAATGATTCATCAGAAGAATATCCAGTTTACTGTCACATGACTGCAATACCTGGCTGCGGAGGAGGAGGTTGGACGCTAGTTATGAAAGTGGATGGCAACAAGGTAAAAAGGCGAAAAATTATAGATAATTGCAAATATATGAAAAAATATAAAAAGCACACTATTCTTGGCACTGCATGATAGCGTTTGTCCAGAGTTAACTCAATCCAGTCTTTCGTGCTATCCATGTATTGTTAATATCCAACTTCCGTTGGTCGGTTGGTTTGGATGCCATGCAGTCTGTCTGCTTGAATGTATTACGTTATAGCTTGCGCAATTATTCTCTTTAGCAAACATAATAAACAGATTCGACTTTAAACAGCAAAATCCGATTAGCACGCGTAACTTAGCCTGCTCGCAGCCCGAAAGTTCGTTTGAAGGAAACCGTTTCAAATTTTCGGGTGGGACTGCTGAGCAGGCTAGCGTACTACTAGGAGTTACTATTTTCCATATCTTTAATCTTTTATTAATGTAATAGCATAGTTGCGCGGGTTTCTGTTGTTTCAACAGGGTCGATTACTAACTAATCGCCCGGTTGAGCGGGCGATTAGTTCTAATCGCCCGTTGGCAAGGGTCACACCCTTTGTCTCCCTGCTGACTACGCATTAGGCAAGTGCCTCACGCACATAATCGTGCAAGGAACAGCAACAGTTAGCTCAGAGCCGTCAATAGTCTGTCATCCGATCCCTGAGTTGTTGCATCATTTAAATTACGCTCATGGAATCTCCGATTTTATACTAATATATTTAAATGATCGATTGCGCATGCGTAACCGATTAAAGCGCAAAAAGTGCGCATGTGCAACAAGCTTTTACATCCCACAAGCAAAGAAGCAAATGTTTTAGCTTAAATTCGTTGATTGCAAGTAGGGCATGCTTGTCCATTTTCAAATGGGAACTTAACTATGCTATTACAAACTAATATAGCATGGCTTTTCGGGAGATTAGTGATTAAATGACCCTTACCAGCTCGGCAGGTTACTGGGTCATTTAATCACTAATCTCCCTCCCATATTACTTATAATGCACTCCTAATTCAGCATTACTATATGTACACTATATAGGAGGTATATATATGTAGATACTTACATGACGGAGAAACAATTAACTAGTGAGAAGATCTTATATATAGTAGGATAGTGTACATTTTAAATACATTGATTGAACTTGGCAGTTCTTTTTCTAGGATGCTATAGTTCTAGGATAGTAATATTATTGCTATATTGAATAGCTGGAAGGGATATTGTTTTCGTAGCCTAGATTGCGTTGTTATTGGATGGATGCATCAGGTAGATTCAGTATTTACAGTATGTCCATGTGGCCCTGATAGATCTTCCATATTTGGTAGAGTACCAGTGTTGTAACGAGTCACCTATAGGTCGAGTCACGAGTCGAGTCGAGTCACTCAAAGGTCTAGTCACGAGTCGAGTCGAGTCATTTCAGCCAGTTTCTGATCGAGTCGAGTCGAGTCGAGTCAGTGGCTTCACTCCAGTCGAGTCAGCAGTTTCACTCGAGTCAAGTCGAGTCATTGGTTTAAGTCGAGTCGAGTCAATAGCTAGACTTAACTTGAGTCAGGGAATTTTATCAAGTCCACCCACATCCTTGTCCCCAGGGCGTCTTCCCTAGGCCCTGGAACAAACGGAACCGGAAGTGCAAGTAAACTTGCAGTAGTTTCTAAAGCGCATGGTCTTGAATTGGCGGACACTTTAGCACCCGTAACAATTTTCAATGTGAAGTATTACGAAGAAACGAAGTATTTGCGTTGACATATGTTGATAGAATAATTTTTCCTAGCTACAACTGCTCAACTTCTGCGAAATAGCATTTCTCTGAGAAGCCAATCAGATCTCTCGCTTTAGTCGCCTAACACACGCCTACTTTTCAACGAGTGACCGAGTGAAAATGGCTCTGGGGACGAGAATGATCCACCTTACAATTTTTGTAATGGTTCGCTACCTTAGCTTGCAGTTTGAAATTAGTAATCAAATCTACGTTTTAAGCTAATCACTTTAGTCATGTAATAACAGTATCTGGGCAGCCATAGGCTGTACCAATATCACATTTTTAGTCAATATTAAGTACAACCACATGAGATATCTCATCATGCCTGCTGATCGAGTGTACGTATATACAACTAGCATAACTTGCAACTGGAGTCAGAATTAAGAAAGAATAGACTTTAATTAACCATGCTTTGTAAGTTAATTTGAAATTATATAGCACTTCATAAGTACCAAAAATGAAGATAGCCGGTCAGAATTAACCTGAAGTTCAGGCCCTATATTCACAGAATAGGGCCTGACACAAAACCTATCTAAACTGTGGGATTCCCGTCCACCTGGTGGACGGGAAATCTGATTGGTTGATCAGCATCATGAAGGATTTTGATTGGTTGCATGTTCACATAAACAACAGTTTTAAAAATAGCTCGGTCAAGGCGACAATTAATATAAAGGTCAAACGCACGTACAAATCCATTATCGATTTCTTCGAATTTCTTTTTCTTTTATGCTTTATGGCAGAAAATAAATCAAACAAACAGTATTTTGAAAGGGCTTTATCAAAATCTTGGACGAATTTTGGACACACACGACGCCGAAAGAACAGCCAAACTAGTCATGTATTCGAAAGTTTGTTGTTGACAGCCAAGATGTTCTGCCAACTGGCTTCGCCGGCAAAAGTCTTATTTTTAATATCAGGTCCTACCGGCGTTGTTTTCTGAGCTACATCGCCTTCTTCGTGGTACGATTGAGAATTTAATTGTTGCTGTTGTTAGCCCGTTAGTCGTTTATAGAGTATATCCGCGTCCAGCAAGTTGAGACCTTGAGAAAGCTTGGCAGTCAAGCCGTCCACAGAACTGACTAATTAATATAAATCTTTGCTTGCTGTTCGGTTAAATTTAAATAGAGAAACTGACTCTTAATTATATAAAAGAACCTTGAATTTTTAAGTTTAATGAAAAGCAAAATGCATACTCTGCGGACATGTTCATGAGCATATAAATTTTTTGTGTAACGAAATCGAAATCTACAACACTTGTAAATCATATTGCATGTGTGTCTAAAAATAACATGTGGGCGTCCCACGGTCTAGACAGGTTTTGTGTCAGGCCCTATTTCAAATTAGGGCCTGAACTTCAGGTTAGGTCAGAATAAGCATAAGTACAAAAAAAATTTGAGACTCCATTTTAAAAGCTGTGGCACTAGCGTTGTTTCTAAAAACAGAAATGTAATATAGGCATGCCCATCAGGAATATATTGTATTCTATGCAAATCCCATATATTTTCTGATAAAGTTTCGAAGTTCTCATTGTTCACAGGGCTCATTGTTTTTCCCAAGCAACACAATCACAATAATTTTGATGAATTTATTCTCTACAAGTTGTAGCTTACGGCAAAATCAGCAAGTCGAGTCCGAGTCGTGTCATTTTTCGTTTTGGACTCGAGTCGAGTCGCTGAAAATGGCAACTCGAGTCAACTCGAGTCCGAGTCAATGACTCGACTCGTTACAACACTATAGAATACTCTACGTTGTTCAAGGGTATCCCAACCCAAACTGTTAATCATGTGGGATACACGACTGCTGTATATATATAGAAAAGTCATCAAAAACAAATCTATAGCAGCGCCATGCTGGATCATCTCTATTTTGCTAATGTTTTGCTGCGTAACTATTGCAAGGAAACTGTTGTATCACTTGCATGCCTAGTCTAACGGCGCACACATTGGGCTATTTCTTGTTGTCTAAAGCCCCGATACAGCACGAAGAAACACTGCCCTTCGCTGAAATTAGCTCCATAAGCGCCCGTGGCCCTGACAGATCGATAAATTAAACAAATACATTTTACGTGTATAAATATCAAGATTTTGTTCGCATCGATCTCACTCGATTGAATAATAATAGTTGAAGGGTCTCGTAGGGCCTCTTTCAGAAACATGTTGAAGATGTGTAGTCTACATATGCAGAGAACGCAAGAGATCCGACGACCGGCAGTAGAGAACAAGAAACACAACATGCACATGCGACGGATGTAGGCCGGGGGCTAGGGTCTAATTCCGCTCGGCTATATACACCCGGCAAAAGGAAAGCATTGGCAAAGTATTAGGCGAAGTTTGAATTTTAGCTAAAATTTACTGATCAATAATCGTGATCATGAGCGCATGGCTTTCTTTCATGGGCGTCATGGACGTCGTCTACTGATCCAACTAATGTGTGGGATTTGAAAAATATTCAATTAGAAACATCGTTTGACAGTAGCGACCGGGGGCACAGGGGACCCATACCTACCCCACTACCCCCAGTTTTTCAAAGGACCAAAAGTGCCCTTTTTGTACAATCTAATGTTGCTGTAAATGCCATATTAACATCGAAAGTGCCGTTTTTGTTTCCTGAACACACTGTACGTATGTCTTTTCTGAAACAAGCAGAAGCTAGTTATGTTGTAAATACTAATCTGAGCGTCATGTAAGTAAATCCAATGAAATAAATTTCTAGAAAATTTCTATGATTTAAAAAAAATTTGGTCAAACACGTTGATTGTGCGTTGTAATTCTAAATTTCGGCAAACGTAGCTATTATATTAAGCATGAAATATGATGTGAATGGAAAATGTTTTTCCTCCCCCTTTTCGGTTGCACTTTTTATCATCCAAAATTGCTACTCGAAGCCGGTGTCCCCCCCCCCCCCCCCAATCTTTTGATGCTTCCTACGACCCTATACAAAAGCGATAGCAGCTAAATAGGCTATTTTCTTTTGCTTAATTTATAACAAAAGATGAAAAGATCAGGGGTAATATATGCTGCAAGAGATCGTTTTGGGAAGCGTTCGTGGATAAATTTTGTATTAAATTGAAGCTTACATTATACGTATAATAAATACCTAATCTACAGGGTGTATCAGAAAAAAGTACACAGTTGGAAAAAGTTCACTAAAGTCGGATGTGCGCGACATTTGCGAAAACTTTCAGTAAGCCTATGTACTTTAACGTTCTCTGGTACATCTATAGCACTAAAATTATTTAAAACGGCTAGGCAGCTTTCCTACTCTAAAAACGCGTTAGCATTTCAAATCATTTAGTGTTAGATGTACCAGAGAACGTTAAAGTACTGATAAGCTTACTGAAAGTTTTCGCAAAATGTCGCGCGCATCTGACTTTAGCGAACTTTTGGGTACTTTTTTCTGATACACACTGTATATATATTTAGGACTTGATAATTTTGTAATTACAAATGATTATTTTGGGTTTTTTGGTTTAAAATGATCGTGTTATCATGATAATCGCGTCAAATACTCCATGCTTGGAAAATGTAGTTCTTTTTCTATGCGAGCAACGGGTTTCTGCATGCATGTATTTCTAGTAGTTCAGTTGAATACGTTCGCTAATTGAAATTTGCTGATTGGATATCTGTTGATTACGATTCCTATAACGCAAGACATGCAGACAATCAGATAAACATCTACTGAAATATTTGAAAATATTTCTGCTAAAATGTTAAAAATTGCTGCACACATTATAGCTCCCTCTCTAAACATATATATTCAATCTGTCACTTTCCACTGGGATATTTATAGATGATTGGAAAAATTCACGAGTAAATCCAATCTATAAGGAGGGAAGTCATCGTAATATGGAAAATTATAGACCAATTTCTATAAGGCCTACTCTGGGGCGGTAAATCACCTTAAATCGCCCTAAATCGCCTAAAATCGCACTAAATCGCGGGTTAAAATTGTTGAATTTCTCCTAAATCGCCTAAAATCGCCTAAGATCGCTTAAAATCGCCAACATGCATTCTGCTTGATACATTCAGTCCATGTACTCAAGTTTATCAATCGCTGCTATTTTACGGGCAAATCATGTAATCCAGGTGCTTTGCAATGAAAGTAATGCAACATGAATTAGCAATCAAATAAGTGGATTAGGCTGACAATATTTGGTCACTCAATAGGCACCGGTCATTGACAAAAACAGAGCCTTTTCTGCTTTATGCAGACTTTACAATAATTAGGTAATTCTGGGATCTGAAAGACCCATAGATCCGATACACTGCAAGCAACAAAATTGAGCTAGTTACCAGAATGAGCTAATTTCATTATTGGTGTAAATGGAGGCTGGGCTACAATTTATATGGACTATGGAGGCAGGGCAACAAATTAATCTATAATCTAGTTACATTGCTGTTAAGCCTGGTTCACATGTCTGCGATATGCCTGCGACGTCATTGTTTACAGCTGTTGATGCATTCTTTTGTGAATTATTTGGTTGAACTGCTAAAGCCTGCCGCATACGAGAGCTATCTGCTGAGCAAAAAGTTACTCGTGCCTGTTAGCTCAGCCGATAGCTCACCGTGTGCGGGTACATTTTACTGAGTTTTTTGCCTC
>CACRXK020003465.1:0-11235 GCA_902702795.2 Paramuricea clavata | reverse complement strand
GAAGCGAACTAAAAACGTACTTGTTTTTGTAATTTTATTGAATTTTATTGTTTTCATATTTGTTGTCTTTGATTAAATGACGAAATACCTCGTATTTTTCTTGAAATACTATCCAAAGTGTGTTAGTATTCTATATAAAAAGTACTGTAGAGCAGTTTTACTAACCAAAGAACATTCTTTTACAATTGTTTTTTTTTGCAAACTGTTTCGGACTTTGTACTTTGCCCTCGATCGCGTGACCTTTTTTTCCATTTTTTACAAACGTACAATGCCATATAATAAAAAACTGACTGACCTCAACCGTTCGGGCAGTACGGGAAAATATCCAACCTCGGTCTTGCTATATTGACCTCGCTATCGCTCGGTCAATACAGCAAGACCTCGGTTGGATATTTTCCCGTACTGCCCTCACTCTCAGTCAGTAAGTTATTAGTATTATTATGAATAATCTTATACTAATAGTATCATTGAATCGGTTCTTTCCCAAAAGTGTCTAGGGGTTGACCTTAGGTTGATATTTGATATCTACATTGAGAATTTGTGCAAAATGATATGTTCTGGAATTGGTGCCTTAAGAAGAATTAAACCCTTTGTTCCTTTGCGTTCTTTAAGGATGTTATACAGAGCACTGATTCAGCCATATTTTGATTCTTGCTCCCCTATACATGCGGTAAGGTCCATAAAGATAAATTACAAGTGCTCCAAAATAGAGCGGCGCGATCGAATTATAACACGCCTAGGAGCAAGATTTGATGTCAACTCGGCCAATGTCCTGGAGGATCTGCAATTGTCCACGCTCGATGTAAGACGTCATAGGCTGAAGAGCATTTTGATGTACAAAATTCTTAATGAGCAGTCCGCTCCAAGTCTTCGAGAAAAATTTACAAAAATTAAAGATCTTAATAGGGAATAAAAAATATGTAGTAATGATACTGATCTAGCACTTCCAAAACCTAAAACAAACTATCTGAAACGAATTATTAAGTATAGTGGTGCAATGTTGTAGAATAGTCTTCCTTCTGAGGCGAAAAAGGCTTCTTCGCTTTACCAATTTAAACGCAGTATGTCGGAAGTGTCCATTATACCAGAGACTTAGGATGTGAGTTAAAATAGTTTGTATGTATATAACACGCCCCATCTGAAAATCAACACATTGTATTTTACAACTATGTTGTGTATGGCCAGCGTGGCTAAATAAATCTGTAAGTAGAGCGACCGACCGACGCTCAGTCGAGATCGCGACAGTATATAGATGGCGCGAAAGACTGGGCGTGGGGTGAACTGTGAACTGAAACGTTATCAGAGTCAAGAATAGTGTGCTGCCTCGCACACTAATTTCCTGTGGCAATAAACGCAAATCAGGATACCCGGAAATTGTACGGCGCGCGCACGTGTATCCTTTCATCCGGTAGCATTATATAGTATCTGATATCTACCCTCTGGACTGGCACTAGGGCCGTCGCTGGGGGGTGTTGGGGATGTGACACCGCCCTGAAAACATCGTATCGGCAAAATTAAGGATTGTGTCCGAGATTTATACATTAAATTATTGGATCCCAGTCGGCACATTAAACTAAAATATTTGAGTGACACTGATTGAAAACTAATAATTATAGCTAAAAGTTGGAGAACTGTAAAGAAAACATCACGTTAACTCAAAAGAAAATGAAAGAAAAATATGTTGGATAGAGTAAAATTATCTACCTATAGAAAAATACGTGAACATTTTACTTTACAGAATGATTTTAACTACACCTCTTCTTATTGGACAAACAAGATGGTCTACGCAGTTGAGGATGGGCTGGAAGGTATGACAGAAAAACAAACAAAACTAGCTTCTTACTGGAACACACCATTCAACAAAATATGCCTCGGAATGAAAGTCAATGGTGCACGTGAAACAAAGTGGATTGTGGTCGACCACCAAGCGTGGTCGCTGTTCAACGAAATCGCAGACGGAATCTTTAAAAGCACAACGGCTGGAAAGGTCAAATGGAAATCTCTTATCGATAATTCGTCTTTGCAAAAAAAATGTAATAAAGAAGGGTTTAATTTCCGTTTCGTTCAGGCTGGGGAAAGCTCCAGGTACATGAAAATACGGATTGGTTTCGTGGCAAATGGGGAAAACAACTGCAATTCTCCAAACTCTTGTATTGGCTTTGGTACTTCAGTGAGATGCAGTGATCGTCATATATTAAGCACAACTTGTGGTAATATGGTTGTTTGTCGTTGGTTTGGTACTAAGAACTCTCCAGCACTTGGATTTATACTTGTACAGTAGAATGCAATATTGAATGCTAAAAAACCCTGCAAAAACCTGAAGCCACCAATTTGACGACTGGTTTACATAGTTTATTGCGTTTTCGATTTGTATTCAGTGCACTATTAACTTTAAAAAGTATATAGTGTTCTCAATATCATTTTTAGAATTTTTATTGAGGTTATATTTGCTACGCGCAGAGTAGTAGAAACTTGATTATTTTAAAGATACAATAGTTTAACAGGCAAAATCGATTCGTACGATTAACGTACTATAGATCTTTAATCGCCAGGAAAGATTTTGTCAGATGCCTTCATATAATTTATCTTCACGCCAAAATGTGCAGTTTCGCATGCAAATCTCTCTCTCTATCTATCTATAAATAAAGTGGTGCTTCATGTATGAAAATTTAAACAATTTTCATTAAAAAGTATATATACAGTAGTATATGTGCGACGTGCAGTTCTTTGATAGCAATTTATATTTATTAAATAGCTCTGTGTTAGAAAATTAATTGCAATTTGATTTCCGAATAGAATTGAATTGAAACAAGTGTATGCTTTTTTAGAATAGAATAGAATAGAATAGAATAGAATAATATAATTTTGCACGCACATTATAAATACAAGATACAACAATTTTCTACATTAAGCATTATAAAACAAAATAATTATGTGCATAGCCACCCGTAAGGAACCATAGGGGCTAATCGAGACAGGTGGCTATCAATTTCTAGTAGAATATATACAGTAAACAATTACTAAATAAATGTGTTACAAGATGGCAAATTGAGAATTAAAAGTAACCATAAATAATGATCCGAATTAAGCAATCAAGCAACCAAATATTCAAATTAATATAGCTCAATTATACTTTGTTTTAATTTCTTTTTAAATAAACTTATACTCAATATTTTTAGCGCCTCATCAATATCATTCCAAATTTTAGGGCCCGAAAAGTTAATATTAAAAACTCGATAGTTTGTACGAACTAAAGGTAAAGCGTATGAAAACTTTGATGCAAGCCGTGTATCGTAATTATGTTTCATATGATTTAAAACGAAGAAGTTGTCAAAAGCAACGAATAGAGTTGAAACAAGTGTATGCTTTATATCAGGGGGACAATCTCTTGCATGTCTAGATAATTGTCACAGATCAACCAAGTAAGCAAATGTTTTGATAAACAAACTATATATCCCTCTTGTTATCGGCATTGGTAATGAATAAACTTCTCTCCGGCTATTGCTCCTCCGTTTGGTCGAACACCTCGGCCAAAAATATCAACAAATTGCAATTGGTACAAAACTTTGCGTGCAGGATAGTGACAAAGACCAAGAAGTTCGACCAGATTTCACCAAAATTTCGGGAACTGAATTGGCTTCCGGCAAAGGAACATGACTTGCTTTTTAGAGATTCAGTCATGATGTACAAGTGTATTCACAACTTAGCCCCACCGTACTTGTACAATAAATTTAGAAAACGTTCAAATTTATATGAATGTTACACTCGTAATCGAGAGCTCCTCGAAATACCAATGTATATAATACCACCACCGGTCAGAGAACATTCAGTTACAGAGGGGCGAAACTATAGAACGAACTGGACAATAACACAAAGCTAATGCCCTCCGTGAAAAGCCGTTTTAAGAACAACTTAAAGAAAGACATAAATAAATTGCTAGCCAGACTTTAGAATTAGTTATGGACTACTTTTAATAATAGAAAAGTTTATAATATTAAATTCTTAACCATGCATGTAATAATATTAATCTTCATACTATAATAATTTTTATCACTCCATGTAAATTGGTGTCGAAAAGCCTCATCGAGGAACACAATAAAAAATATGCATGTATATGTATGTAATGTACGAGTCCAAATTGTTCTCCTTTGCGGCCCGCTTCTTTTACTTGATACACGCCATTTCAGGTATATTCAACGCTCATCATTTTTATATTGACACGTGTTCAGTGAATGATTATCTTTACCCGTAGTAAGTTGAAGTGTTCATTCTATTCTTTACCGGTTGTGAATTTAACTTTTCTTTTATGTGTATTATATAATTATTATCTATGCAAATTCAAATTCAAGATTAACGATTGCATAATAGGTTTTTTATATACAACGGCTAAAGTATGAAAAGTGAATCATGATATATAAGGCATTGTTATAAATTATAGATTTCCGAACTTTCCGTGGAGACTGGCGTGTAGCTGTGTTGAGAACGTTCCTGGTTATGTATATGATGGAAATGTATGTATACTATAGGCATCAGGCATGCATGCACATTGATGGTTTCGTATGGATCTTTTATAACATAATTTTACCCAAATTTGTTATCAAAGACAAAGTATTATAAAGGGCCTGTTCATATGGGAAGAAGTTATCCCGGACTTCCCGGTTAGCGAGAAAACATTTGGACAAGTTCACAGGCGAAATCTCGCCTTGTTATGCGGAAAATAATATAAAAAGTTACACTGCGTTCATATGAAACGAAAAGTTTCGCCGTGTACCGATACCTCGCTTGTTGACAGGCGAGATCTCGGTGACCGGGATAATGTTTTTCCCATATGAACACAACATAGCCACAACTTTCCCGCTTACTGCGGGAAAACTTTCTTACAAAGTCCTTGCGCGTCACACCAGTGCTAGGTCACAAGCCGAAAACTTTACCCGGTAAGCGGGATAACGTTTCTCCATATGAACAGAATAAGGATGTATCCTATATATGGCATAATTAATATAGCCTGCGTGGCAGGCTCAATGGGTAAATGAAAGCCTGCAACAATCTCAAGGAAATTTGATAACCGCCCACTAATTACTATGATAATTTATTTCCAATCCAACCAATCACATTTTCTGAAATTCGTGTGCGTGATGCAGTGTGAGTAATAACTATAATTAGTATAATTACATAGGTGATTATTGAAATTCTCCACGCTGATTGGTTGCCGTTGAGGTGATTATTACGCGATAGTCACCTAAGCGATTTTCAAAATGGCGGCCGAAGCCGTTTTGTCAATTAAATGACGAAGAAATGTGTTGTTTTTTTCCAAATATCACCTATGAAATTATACTAAAACAATTATTCACCTCAGGCTCGGTGATTATCGTGAATAAAAACCTCGACTTCGTCTCGGTTTTTATTCACCGATAATCACCTCGCCTTCGGCGAATAATTGTTAAATATACTTTAATTTACTACTATTGTAGTTCATATAGACTATAAAGTGGCTCGAGAATTCAAACTTTAAAAAAATTGGCAGTTTAAATTACTTTTGGAGTAAATAAAACAGAATTTACACCGGCGATGTCGGTTAACGTTTGGTACATTAGTATGTGATACAATTCACTAGAACAAAACGTTTTGACTTGATACTGCAGTTTAGATGTCGTTACTCAACAGTATATTTTTACGTATTAATAATGAACGGAACTCAAAAATATATTTGTATTAAAAGGAAGACAATACCATCTTAGGTCCAAACATTACAATAAATTTCAAAATCATACATATTTTATGACCACCTATGAGCAAATATATGTTTCAAAATTGAAACGGCTCACGGCTGAACAGTTAACGTTTATAAATTATCAGGTATCAGGCATCAGTGATGGGATCAAAACAAAAACGCTCCGTGAAAGAGTTAAATAATTCTTTAACTAGTACTCCAATTAAACCAAAAAGTAAACAACAGAAGATGGAAAACCTAAGCGAAAGTGAAATTGTGAAAATAATCGGTGAAATGAGTGAAAAATTGAATAAACTCGATAAGCTTGACCTAATCGAGACACTACTCAACAGCATTGACACGGACATCAAGGATCTAAAACACTCGCTGACTTAACAGGAGGTGGTGGCCGAAGTACAATCTGTACAATCTGTACAAGCAGTACAAGACAGTAAATTAAAAGTAATAGAGGAAAAGGTCGGAAGGATCGAAGAAGAGAAGGCAAAATTGGCAAGGGAAATTATTGATATGAGAGCGCATTCCATGAGAAGTAATCTGATATTTTACAATATTAGAGAAGAAAATTGGACAATTTATGTTTGAATTTTATAATAATTCCTTGCCTTAATATTTTAAGAATTTCTTTACTCTTCACAAAAACGTACGCAATTACAGAACGAGAAACTCACATTATATACATAAGGAAAGATACCGAACTATTTATGGAAAATTCACGATTAAGATTAAAGGAAGTAGTTTATGGAACAAAATTCCATCTGATATAAAAGAAGCGAGAACAAAAATTAAGTTTAAAAAGATATGAAAGATTATCTATTGTCATAGATAAACATGCAATGTGTATACATGATTGCATATACATTCATACATATCTAATATATGTGAAGTATTTATGTAAATATATATATAGTGCTAGTTAAATCATTAAATCAAAATTACTATATGAATATAATCTTATCAATGATACCAAATCAACTGTATTTTAGCTAATTTTATTGTAGGAGGACTGACTTGTAAAAGTTCATGCACAAGGGTTTATCTGGTCCTTCCAGTACGTATCAATTAATTTAATTTAAATCTGTTATGAGAAATGAATAAAGTATACCGGCTGATTTCGAGCAAAAAAAAAAATTGACAATAACAAACTCTCAACTATAAAAATATGTCACAATGCAAGCTAAATTGCACTGTAGTTTGTAGTCTGCTGTAAAACTCATAATAACCGATAAATGCAACGTTTGTAGATCGAGTAGTAAGTTTCATAAATACATAAAGCGACATGTATTTAATAGGATACATAATTTGTCAAAATCCGAGTATTTTCAAATTGATCGGGTATAGCTACTGTATTATTTAGAGAAATACCAACACGTACATGGGTTTGTATCCATGCTCTTCGACTTGTCAAGGCAGATATGCATATCCAATGAGAAAACCTGCCAAAACATCTCAACGATTTCCAGCTGTTCAGTTTTTAGTTTAAAACCCAAATTCACAGCACATGGCCAGAAATGACGGACATTGTGCAAGCGTACCAGTCGGTCAGCGGCTTTTCCGTTTATCCACGAGAATTCCTAATTATCCTTTTACGACCCAGTGGCGTGCTGGGTACTATTTTTCTGGAGGGGCCAGTGGGCTGTCAACCAATATGCGCCCCCTATAATGTTACACTTGATAAACGAGGGCCGAAGGCACGAGTTGAGTGCCGCAGGTGCGAGGTTTGTCTAGGGGGGGGGGGGTCCGGAGGCATGCCCCCCAGGAAAATTTTTAAATTTAGAGTCTCTGAAATGCCATTTCCTGGACTTTGGGGGAAGATTTGACAGAAATCTGATGGTCAGGAAACCGGCATTATAACGTGTCGAAATTTGCAATTTGGTTAGAACTTAGTAGTAGTACTTAAATTAGGCAATGCTAACTACTTCCAGCGATTAATTTAATCCCAATTCTGTTCTCTACTGATCTACTGTTATGAGCACATTTGCAACTTAAAGCACTTTTATACAATAACACACGCACCCCACGCATATGTATTTTAAGGTTTCCTTGCCTGGTGCCAAAAGGGCATGTTTCAGCATTATTTCATTACTTACATTACTGATGCTTCTTGTGCAAACAACTAAATTGCGTACACAACTTTACATCAGTTATCATAACTTCAACTATCTAATTTGCGCCGCTCTCGTGATTCGTGAAGCGTAATAAAGGGCATATTATAAGGGCATAATACCAGCCAAAAAGGGCATAATTCCCGTGATCGCTTCGATCGAAACCTGACCAATATTCCGGTAATGAGACATTGCCTGTGATCACTGATCATATTTCTATATGAACGATTTCGTGTGAGCTGTAAGGTAGCAAATACGGTTAGGCAAAATAGTCTGTAATTTAATATATGTCGCCAATGCGCTCAGTCTGTTTTATACTGTAGCCTATAAGCACGTCTTTTCTTGGCGGAAGTAACCATATTTTTTCGAGAATGTGTTTTTTCCCACCCACTTTCAAAATTCGGCGCCCCATTTTCATTTTTGCGCCCCCCAAGAATTGCCAGCTGGGGGGGCCGTAGCCCCCCGGCCCCCCCTGCCAGCACGCCACTGTTACGACCTATCAAAGCATCCGGAATTTCAAATATTCGCGTGAATGTTGTTTATAAAGCAAAGCATGAAGTATGCACTCAAGTTGTGGCCTTTAGTTTACCAGGCTCAGGGTGTAGCTAAGCAATGACTACGGGAACGAAAAGAGAAGCTTTCGATGAGTATTTTGGTACCAAACATGTAGCAAGGCAATCAATATTTCGAGTTTGGCAAGCGAATGGAATATCACTTCGACCGCGAAGTAATATTATAATATGCATATTAACGCACCGGCTTGCGAATTTCAAAACAAAAAAGCAGAGCTTTTATCGGGTGTGACAAAATAGTAAATGGCGGAAGATAAGGCTATACTATTCGTCAAAATAAAATGATTTCAACAAATTTCGATAATTGAATATATTACGAGATATAGCCTTTTGAGCGAGAAACCTTTATAGATTCCTATGTAGCTAAAGTGACGTAAAATGTTGTAATATTCAATCGCAAAAAGCAGAGCGAATATGCAAAGAAATGAGAACATTTTTTCTTAATGTGTTACTATACAACCGCTACTTCTGGAATCAATTTCAACAAATATTCAAAGATTTATATATAGCATGCTAT
The DNA here is from genome assembly GCA_902702795.2 of Paramuricea clavata. Classification (NCBI taxonomy): domain Eukaryota; kingdom Metazoa; phylum Cnidaria; class Anthozoa; order Malacalcyonacea; family Plexauridae; genus Paramuricea; species Paramuricea clavata. Next base: position 2,313 of record CACRXK020003465.1, on the reverse strand, counting down.
ATAGCCTATATTGAAAATACTCTGCTTGCCTTATAATAAACATAGGGCATTGCGCAGCCATTGTTGCGTGGGTGCTCGTGGTAACGTGACTGAGAAATGAAAATGTCCGTGATTTCTGGCCATGTCTTTCAAAAATATACGCTAATATACGCTTTTATTGATAGCGTATAAACATTGCGCCACAGTGATTGATGCGTATTTTGGCAACATTATGATTTCAACCAATAGGATTTTTGAGTCCGCACACGGCCCCGAAATACCAAATTTCCTTGAGATTGTTGCAGGCCTATATTCAATAGGCCCGCCACGCAGGCTATAATTAATACTATGCCTCGATCGTCTATCACTCTGTCCGTATCCGCCTTTTACCATAGCCAACGAGATACTTTGTTTGAGTCATATTGTAAGAAAAATTAATTTTAAATCTTTATAATAAACCAAAAAAATGTGTTTTCCTTGAATTGAATCTAGATTAAAACTTTAGACTGAGAAAATAACAAGTGTGACGTGTAAATATTACGCAAAAATTAATCCAGTATGGATTAGTAAACCGGCAGGGGGCCTATTGTATTTCTTTTGCATTGCAAAATCTTATTGCTTGCAACGTTTGAGCTGTGCTCCCGACAACTTATCAATTTTAGCGAGGAAGATAGTAACAAAGAGGTAAGTTCTTGGTAAAATTGAACATACTGTATAATAGTGTACCTTTGTACGTTTTGACATTTTAATTGAACATTTACTAAAGAAAAATTTTGCAGAATAGTAAATATATAACATGACGTCTGATTCGCGCTCTGAAACAGACAGATCAACGAGCTATTTTGCAGATAAAAAAGGCTTCCCGGCTTCCTTTAATTCAACAAAGTTTGGAAAACACAAATGTCATTGGATAGATTGTTAAATATAAAAATGCTGTGCAATATACTTGACGTTGCATGTACAAACGCTTCGCAAAGCTAAATGTTTGCTCCGTGAAATCCTATACTAGTGACTGGTATTCATTGTCACGATTTCGGTATTTCTACGTTTGTGCCACAACATGGAAAGGTTTTAAAGGTATTGTTGGAAAGGTTTTAAAGTACCGTACAATATTGGACTTTCAACGTAACTGCGCGATTGCAGATGCCATTATGTAAACATGCACGCAATACAATATGTATTCGTTGCCATAAAAAATATACAGTATACTCATACTTGTGACAAGCGAATACATATTGTATTGCGTGCATGTTTACATAATGAAAGACACCACAACTCTACAAGACATCCATGTTAGGGCAAAATGTTTGCACGAAATCTGCAATCGCGCAGTGACGTTCAAAGTCTAATATTGCACGATTGTCTAAGAGCAAAATTTGCTCATGTAAGAGGGCTTACGTAGCGCAATTAATTACAGAATACACACACTGCAACCAGATTAGAATGAACAAAAATTCAAACAATTTCAGATTATTTTAAGGATTGTCGCATAAAAACCATTTTAACTTAGCATCGTTGGACGCTCATGAACACCATTTATCTCCCAATAATTGCGCAGCGGATTTGGATTGCAGATTCGGCCAAACACTTCCTCAACAAAGAACCCTTTTTACTTTAATATACGACGTATTTGAGGTCTCATATATTATTGGTGGACTTTGCCTTGCGCCTTCGTATTTATTTTGTTTGGCATTGGAACTGCGCAACGTTTTGAATTACGTGCTCAAATGCATATATTGCTATTAACTCAATCGTTGGAAATGGCATGAAATATATTTTGCGTATCGTACTAGCGTATGCCATGCAGCGTATGAAAAATATCACTCGTTAGTCGTACGCTGGAAAACGCTGACATACGCTATAGAGGTCGGTCGCATACGGTACACGGCATACTTAATTAAGCATGCATGTTTAAAAATTTTGTGCGTATTCGCGGACGCATGGTTTATACAATAAGCATATCCTAGACACACGCTGAATACGCTAGAGGTACGCCAGATGTACTGCACTCATACGCTGGTATTTCAAAGGATTTTTGTGCCTATGAAAATTATCTCATACGTTTCTCTCATACGCAATAGACTAGTGTGACTAGTGTGTCAGTTCTTTGAAAGTCAATTAATTTAAGGACTGTCGCAATTGTGTGACTTTGAATGCTTCAGTGCAACTAATGGAGATCTGGGCTTACTGATCGTACTATGCTTTGCAAAACAGCAAAAGTGAATATACGCGATGTTCTCGAAAAACCAAAACATGTATAGCATGGAATATGAACACTATATGCTCGAATTTTGAAGTAATCATGCGTCAGTGCATGTAGCCTGCTCCCAACTC
>CACRXK020003464.1:0-36138 GCA_902702795.2 Paramuricea clavata | reverse complement strand
CCTTCCCCCCCCCCCCCCTACACGATACAGATAATAGTACTCAGTTTACTTTTTACTTCAAGTATTTTTTAAGGATACTTTGTACTTTTTAGTTAAGTACGTTTTGCCTCCAGTACTTTTTACAGTTACTCAAGTCGTTTTATTGTTAATCAGTATACTTCTACTTTTACTCATGATCAAGTACAAATTCAAAGTAATTTAGGCACCACTGCTGAGGTGGATAACACAAACCGAGACCTTGATAATTCTCGATATGATACGAAAAACGAATGTGAATAATCGTTTTATCATGTATTCAAAAACTAGAAAGAAAGCTGAGCCATTTTGTTTACGCTTTTAAAAATATGGGATTTTCGCGCACTTTTTAGCGAACAATGGACCGCACAGGGGCTTGGTAACCGCAGCGTGCAATAGTATTTTTTTAACCGAATTTCGGTCCAAAAAAAGTATTATTGCACGCTGATGGCGTCAGCAGCTGAAATCAGAGAGCTGAAATAACGCAACAGCTTCGAGCTAAGCGAGAATTATCCGACGCGTTTTGACCAATCACGAACGAGAATAGACTTTGAATATATAACAAACAAATATAAAACATTGCACCTTTACCACGTGGCTGTGAGATCTAAAGATGTTTGAAAATCGCAAACACAGAAGTGACGGGGGGGGGGGAGTCAACTCTAAAACAAAACACGGTTATCAGAGTGAGTCGATTGTTCATTTTATGTATTAGCCTTGTGTTTAGTGGCAAATACATGGAATTTCGTATCATTTTCTCACTCCATTACAGCATAAGCATCAACACATTTGAGGTTGACCCCCCGTCAGATTCACTGTGAAACCCAAGAATTGCTTTGCGCGATAGGGTCGAGAATTAGCCTTTCTCACGCCGCCAGTTTTGGGTGGCTTTTGATTTCAACCGAAGTCTGCGAGATAAGTCCACATAACAGCGACTATTTATAATTTTTTGACTAATGATGGTAAATTTGCTTTCTAAATGGTTAGTTTATTTTGAGAAATTGCTTTTCACATATGCATTGTTTTAATTGTTTGCAGTGGTTAACGAGAATTAGATGTCAACCAAAAAATGGCGGATATTCGTCATCGTGAGAAAGGCTAAATGATCTAGACTTTGAAAAAATCTAGACTTTCCAAAGTTCTTTCCAGACCCTTCTATGTTGTGGCAAGTCTGGAAAAAATCGTGAAATTTTATTATTTAAACAGTTTCCCCCCCCCCCCCTGCCTCCTCCGCAGGTCCTCGTTGCGTCATGGGAAGGTCACGATTTGGCGAGGGCCTGTGGAGTGCGGAATCTTGTAAAAAAAATGGCGCCGGCGTCACGTCAGCAAGTAAATTTCTACATAATCTTGAACATAAACAGATATAAAAAAGCGGCGTGAAACTTGTAAATTAAACTGGCGACTCTTAGGATGTGGAAGGAAGCATTTTTTAACGATAAGGTTTGTTGCCCACATAGATATAGGAGACCATATCTATGGTTGTCCACACCAACGTTGCACGAATAAAACTGCCTTCTTCGACGAAGCAGGTTCAAAACAACATTTATTCATTTTACAAGATTCCGCAGGCCCTCCAATCTCGTACCCAGAGCAATGCCTGTACGCGGGCTAGGATGGCATTGGCTCTGGGGAAATTGATTTTTTCCTGTGTTGTGATTGGTTTAAACGTTCATCATAGTTTTCCAGTTTAAAAGTTTATTTATTTTAAAACAGTTTTTAATAAATTATTATATTAAGTTCAGTATCTCAAATTCTTGAAAAACTTATAAAAATAATAAGACGTTATATAAACAAACTGATATGCGGTGAATATAGCCAGTATATATAAAAAATTTCATAAATTTTAAACCATACCTTTCTGATTCAAGCCCGACGTATTCAATCATTTCAATGTCAGAAAACTGTATTATTGTACCATGAAATTATATGATTTCCAAACATAAATATTACGCTGGAGTCTGCAGTCTGCACTCCCTGTGTTTAAGCGGTGGGGCTTTTGAGCATGCTCACAACAACCGGAACCCCAGAATTTAGGGGTTCCGGTTTTCAATTTCCCCAGAGCCAATGCCATCCTAGCCCGCGTACAGGCATTGCTCTGGGTACGAGATTGCAGGCCCTCTCGAAAGCGTGACCTTCCCATGAGACAACGAGGGCCTGCGGAGGGGGCAGTCGCCCCCCCCCCCCCCGAGCCTGCGACTAGGAAAGGTAGTTCTCAGACTTCTGCGCGGCTGAATTCAATATGGCGGCCAAGGAAGGACAATAAATCAATAACATTAGTCGCTAGTATTAAGCTTATTCAAGTGATTCTCCTTTCTTTCCTTTGCGTATGAAAGGACGTATTCGATCACCAATGCGATCAACTTTCAAGATATGGGAGTAAATGGTCTTTGGAAGTTATTGGAGCCGGTTGGGCGTCCTATAACTCTGGAATCACTCGAAAATAAAACACTTGCTGTTGGTATCCTTTTATTGAATTTATTTTATATAAATGTGAAGTTGTGAACTATGCTGCATTTATAGTAGGTCACGTAAAAGATCTTTGGCATGACTTACTATGTCTTTAATATAGGAATTCCTTTAGATTCCTATGGCCGTATCAGACCCGTATGGGAATTTTGTTCTTTACTTGGCATTATAAAAATGCTACATAATTTTTAATCAGTTTGAAATATTTGTCACACAAACAATTATGTCACATTATGCATTATTATGTCACTTACAATTGCTGAATAATGAACCCTAATGCACCCTACTTTATTACCCGGCATACTTAATCGATAAAAACCGATCATCGGAAATCAAATCGATCAATCGATGGTAATCGATGTTATTTACTTAATTGATATCGATTGACCAATGTCAATCGATGGCCAATCGATAGTCACAAAATGTTATAGCCAATTTTATCGATTATTATCGATATTCATCGATTTTTATCGACAAAATGCTTTTGATTTTTATCGATTTATATCCTAAATAATCACCACGTGTTGGCGTGTTCGAGCTAAATAGTAAATCTGTTCTCATTTTTCGAATGTACTCATGTATTTGATCTGTATTATAGCCTAATGAAAACTTAATTTAATCCATTGTTGCTGAATTCCGTTCACATTTGAGTTTGTTACGACATTAAAGTACGTATTAATTAAATTACAGCGTTACCTGTTTGGTTGCATGCCTATTAACGGAGGATTTTTCATCAATGACAATTAATAATAAATTGATGATCAATCGATCAAAGTTACAGCAAAAGAAGTCATCGATTATTCATCGATTTCCAATATCAATCGATTGATAAATATCGATTGGTTTTGATTGATATCGATACTCATCGATTTCATCGATTAAGTACGCCGGGTTTATTATTATCACTCTGTCTATTGCCAGATGATTTTACCCATCAAGGGTACTGCTGCTCATTTGGTTGATCATTTGGTTGATCCAGTTAACCCACTGATTTGTACTGTACCATAATGCACCCTGCTTTATTATTTTACTCTGTCTAATTCCGGACCATTTTACTTGACAAGGGCTGAACTTCACCTTTGACACATAATTAAAAGGGAATACACCCTAGAATGTGCACGAAATGGTGCACTACAGTAATTGGGCCCAAAAAATATTGAAATTTTCAGTTAGATGTATAGTTCAAATATGTAATGAAGTAAAATAACAAAAAATAGTTTCAAATATGCAGTAGCTTCGGATTACATCTACAAACCAGGGATATTTTCAAGCACTATAGTCTACTACCGTTTTTCAGAAGAAGATTGAGTTTCTTTTGGGGGGAGGATGTTAAAAAATTTTGTGTTCCATTCCATTTTGGGTGCACATTCCAAAATATTTTGGGACCAACTTTTTACGTGTTTACAATTTGGAAGTGGGAATTACACAAGGCGCCACATAGACAGTCAGACTCCTCATTGATAGTCGGACGCATCATTGACCCGCGCCCTTAAACAAAACGTTCAGCGGATACTCTTCTTATTAGATGCGCCTTCCCAGTGATTTCAAAATATTGTATTGCTTGGTTGAGATGTCAAAATCTAATTGTGGCTTCATATCTTGTGTGGTGATGACATCTGACATATTTTGTTAAGTTATATTCGCCATTCCCACTCGCTTTTCTTTACTTTTGTAACTGTTTTTGGATACGATGTATTAATACATTTATATTTATTCTCAATAGATTAATAATAAATAGATTGAAAGATTAAAATCCCATGGCGGTAAAGGTAGCTACGAGTACAGTGACTTAGCATTAATATTAGATTAAAATTAATTGTCATGGTGTTAAAGGTAGCTTTACTTCTAGTGGATACGCGGATACGCAGTCAAGTAGTTATTTTGAGAACGAGGCATACAGTTAGATTAGTAGACTTTCCAAAGTCCGAAGTTCCTGGAAGCGACGGACTTTTGTCACCCGCAAGCGCGCCAAATTCACCGGTGCATTTTTGCTCCGGTGACGTCAGTGAACGCTCATTATTATTATGAACAAAACAATAATGAACTAGTGAAATCGACATGGTGAACGCCCACTATGTCATAATTGATTTTCGCGCCAAATTTTTCAGTAAGATTCAAAATCAGGCAAGTGACACAAGTCGCTCGCTTCCGTCTTTCTCAAGCGCTCCCTTCTTGCTACCCGCGGTCCCTAGCGAGCGACTTGGGCAAGTCTATTAGATTAGCATTAGATCAAATTCTCATGCTATAGGTAGCTCTATATTTTAGTAGATACGCGGATACGTGGACACGCAGTCACTGAGTAGTTATTTTGAGATTAAGGTAATAAGCATTAATAGATTAAATCCATGCTATAGAGAGCTTAAATGTGGTGTAATATGTAAATATGTTCCTCATAACCGGACATTGGTGTTTTACAGATTATGATTAATTAGTGTCGCTGGGAGAAAAAAATTTATATTATAAAGCACATCACGACCACTTTCCACAAATAGAAGTATTGCAGAATACTCTTCAGAGATCTTATTGCCTATTTACCAGATCTTATTGCCTCGTTCTAATATACACAAACTAATTACTAAGACAATATTACGAATTGATACTATAAAGGAATTATCATGCAAGACTGTTAATGTTTAATATTATGGTTAGTACACTAGTTATCGTAGTTTTCAATTGGGGGAATATACAGTTTTAACTCGCAATAACAGTTCTTGAGTATTTTCGGAACCAGAAAAACAAGCTCAGCCTGGTAGTTTACTATGGCATCGCGAAGCAAATCGTCCATCTTTCTACACGTGGTCGAAGAAGAACAACGTGGAGATCAGTGATGGATATATGGTGCACCAGTGGGTTACGCGGGGTACGAAGGGATCTATCGAAAACGCGCGGAGGCCTGGACGCGGATCAATGATGCGTCCGACTATCAATGAGGAGTCCGACTGTCTACGGAAAAAAAATTGCGGCGCCACCATGGTTGGCGCTGAGCGGGAAAATTTTAAACTCTGAAGTCTCTAGATGTGTATAGTGGCTGCATATTTTCTCAACATTGATTTTACACAATCAGAAAATACAGATAATTCTACCAATTCTGATTGTCGACCGATAAGGCAAAAATTGGCCAACAAAATATACTAAGGAGTGATGAATTATTAAGTTTCAAACTTCAAAGAAAGCTATTTCTTTTAATTATGAAGCAAATTTTGAAAAATGATATGTAATGCTCCACATCAATGGATGATTCCAGCTATAGGCGGAATTTTAATCTAGACATGAAGAACGAAATCCATTACCATAGCTGGAAAGAGCATCTTAAAATGAGTAAAATTGCAAAGTTTGGTTGTGAAAGTTGTAAAATGAGGAAAATATAGCCCTGTGAAGTTCCCAAATTTTGTATATAATTCCATTACGCGCGGGAAAAATAACCATTTCTGAGCCGAAAGTGGTTATTTTTACCGCACGTGATACAAATATATACAAAATTTGCGAACTTCGTAGGGCTATATTTTCTTAATTTTACAACATTTTGCAACCAAACTTTGCAGTTTTACTCATTCTAAGATGCTCTTTCTAGCTGTGTGTGTTGGATTTCGTTCTTCTTGCCAAGATCAAAATTTAGTCTATAGCTGGAATCACCCAATGCAGCAGCACTGCTGGCAGAAACATTTGTTATGTATATTAACTTTGAAACAAACAGGTCATAGGCCTACTTTAACCCATTGATTGATTGAGTGGCAGCACTCTCCCCTTCACAAGTAAAATCTGGCGTTAGACAGAGTAAAATATTAAAGTATAGGTGCATCAGGGTGCAAGTTCATACTACTATAGGATAAAACAAGTGCCTGGAAGTGCAAAAATTACTCCAAGCTGTTTCCAAACATCGGATTAAAAGATTAGGGTTGGAAACCTTGTGATAACATTGTGGGTGTGTGGTTACAGCTACAGTAGCATATCTAGTAGTGAACAATATACTTGAGGGATTATATTTAATTATCAAACTATGCAATATAATAAGAACTTTTGGCATACTGAAATACACATCTAAAGGGGTTTGGAGTATCTTTCACAGAGATTGATCAGTTACAGTAGATAGGTTTTTTCTGGATTCCTGACAGGACGACAGGTACATATTGTTACTGAGTGGCGAGCACTTTCTCTAGGTATTTTGCCTTATTTGGTTGTTTCCCCTTTTACCAACAAGGTGCAATAATGGATGTGGGATATGTGTTGTCCATTATATTTAAACTTTCTTGACATGCATGTTGCTAATCAGATGTGAGTTTATGGCTAAATCAGGCTCTTTATGGCATGAAAAATCAACATGGCAGCACAGTTCCAAATGCTCATCTGGTGTTGTTGTTTCAAAGAATTTGCAAGTTGTTGCATTACAGAATCAAACCAATATTTGTATTTGACGGTGGTGTTCCTGAGCTTAAGAAGAAAACAATGGTAATTCATTCATTTATTTCCAAAGCAAAAATATTTTAGAGCCTGTCCAAAACCAATGCTTTGTTAAATAATGATTCACCTCAGAACCTACCCAGCCTTCCAGGATTTCAGGTCTTTAAATCATGATGTTTTGATGAAATGTAATGACTAAAACTGTGAAGCCTCTGGAACGCAGGCTTCTGGAACCCATGTTGCTCAAGCCTTAAGAGGATGCATAGTTGGTCAGTAACAGGTTTGAAAGAAAACAAAATTGATTGAACCTTGTGAGAATAATCACGACCATATATATACATACAATACAATACAATGATGCTTGTGATGTTACTCTGAGTGTATATCCACAGAGTAACATCACAAGCATCTTATTCACCTGAGTACATAACACCAACATAGCAAATATCAATACAATACAAATATGAATCCTATAGGATTTTTACTGGAGAAATTAATATAACCTTTTTAATGAAAAACATTCCATCATTTGGTTTGATTTTCAACCTTTACTTAATGACTTCTAAGGAAAAATAACCTGAAAAGTTAATATTTGTTCAAATATATTAGTAAGTTCTGTCGTTATAACTATTTTAAGCATATGTACTGTAGTTGTTAGTCTCTTTGTGTGGTTGTGGGGATGAGATTCTCATCCCGTTTTAAAATCACTTTTATCTATGTTGTATTCGTAAGAATCTATTTAACAATTAAATTACGAGCTTGAGATTTCTATGAGGTGATAGATATTAGGGGGAAGCCCGAATCAACTATCACCTCCTAGAAATCGAGAGCGAGTAATATAATTGTTTTAGTAGAATTAGAGATCAAGCATAAAATATTCCACAGAATAATTCAATAATTTATTTCTTAATCCATTTTTTAAAATGCGCCAGGAAAATGATTGTTTTGCTACTCGCTATCTATCGAGGAATAGATAGCGAGTAGAGTAGCCAATCAAATTACAGCATATGCAATATTAGTGTATATACTAGTATGATTCTACTAATAAAATATAGTTGATAGTTCTTTACATGAAAGTTTGCAACGTTAATAAACTGATTTGAATTGAATTTGTAACCTTCTGCAATAAAAAATTTGCCAGTTCACTTGTTCAATTTGCAAAAGATCAAAAGCAGTAGTCTTCAAGATTGAGAATGTTTCACTCTTTCAAAAGTACTTAGAGGAGATAAACTTTCAGGGGGCGGTTGTACGAAGGCCGGATAGCGCTATCCATTGGATATTGACTTTTTTAGCTATTCTAATAAAGACTATAACTATAAAACTATAACTATAAAACTACCGATATGGACCTCGCAATAAATAAAAAGAAAAATAATGGAGTTTAATTAATCTGGGTTATATACCAATCAATAGACAATTTTGAGAAACTTTGAAAAAATCACTATAATCCTGTAGATAGTGCTATCCGGCCTTTGTACAACCTGCCCCAGTTATTCAGAATTAACGTATTAGTATTTGGCTTGACGCTTTTAAACATGTTTGTGTTCTATTGGAAATAATTACGTATGCACAGACTGGCATAATTCGCCATTCTCCCATGAGAACTGAAAACACGTGTCTGCAACGTCTTTACTCTAGGCTGCACGGAGGTCAATCAGATTGTCAGCCCGTAACAAGGCTCAAAAGATATCTGAAAATGTTTTGAAGAAACACCTGAAGTCACGTGCGATTGGTAGCGTGACAGGACGAAGAAGGTACTGTACTGTACTGTACTGTACTGTACTGTACTGTACTGTACTGTACTGTACTGTACTGTACAGCAGTACAGTTGTAGAAATTCACTGACACTGCTGAGTTATTAGTTTGATAACGGAAACTGCATTTTGCCGGGAAAAGGAGTTATAAACTTAAGCTGGTTTATAAATTTGAGGATTGTTTTCAATAAAATTTGCTGTTTATTGTCCTCCGTTTCCATGTTTGCCTGTTTTAGTATGGCAGGCGCATATGAAGGTTGTATCCTTAACCCTATACTATGCACAAAACACGAGGAAATAATCACATGAAAACGAGGATAAAAACAGTTCATTCTGTTAATTAATGCATAATTATATTATTTATATATAATAATTTCTGTCATGTAAGACTACTGTATACAACTGCACTGTACCAAAATCATCCTGCGTTGACATGCAATAACTTCCATTCTATTAAAAGAATGAGGAAAGCAATTTTATTGTTTCTACCCCAGTACGTATGTACCTGACAGTTCTGTATTTCCCTTCCCTTTGATCATTTCTTTGAGACGACCCTGCTAAATGTCTGTTGCGTACTTGTGTTTGGTGATAAAGAGCTGTGATTTTACTGACGAACCATTAGTCATTATAGTGCATGTACATTGGTCATTATAGTTAAATGTACTGTGCCGTGCTATGGACATGTCCGTCAATAGGCAGATTCGATGCACATCTGTTTCATTAGTTCATTTGGAACATCAACTTTGTTGATAGGAAGATAAAAGAGGTCTTTTAATGACCAATCAGCTTATGGGATATATTTTTTATTGTCAGCCAGAGATCATCTGATGTTTTAAATCAGCCAGAACGCGAGAAAGATTTGTTTGAACTACCTCCACTACCGGAGAGGAAAGAGCCTGAAAGGTATATTAAGTAATGAAAGAACATGTATTTGATGTGTAATTTATATACACAACATGATAAGATATAGGTGGTGAAACAAGCCGTGAGTCCTGAAGTATGTGTGATGTACAGGACCCCTAGAATATTTGAACACATGCTACTAACAGTGTAAAAATTTCGTCAATTTTGGAAAAAATGTAGTATATATTGAATTTGTGCAGTAAAATTTTAAAAGTGGATTACTTAATGATGTTGTTAGGAGATTCCATAACCTGAAACATTTATAACTCATCCACTCCTTCACATCCTCCAAAACGAGAAAATCGCAGCAAAAATCGCCCGTGTAAACGGGCCTTTAAAGATTTTGATGATTCAGTATTTTATTCTTGTCTGAATAGTATCTTGTGTAATAAAGGTGTTAAAAGCAATTACAGGTAACTCTCTGGTCTGCAAGCCCGATAATTTCAAAAATGGAAGAGGGAATTAGTTGCTATTCAGGCTAACCTCGTCAACTCGGTTCCTTGTCGAAGCCATGATGATACTATTGTTTTTGACGAAAACCTTTATCTGCAAAAAAGTAATTGCTACCACGGATTTTTATCAAACTGTGGGTGGGGGCGAAATTTGGTAAAAAATTTCCAATTTAGTAAATTTTGAACATCATGTATAATAATAGTAAGGGAAAATGTGGTCACACTGACCACAAAGTAAGGTATTTGCAAAGCCTCTTTGAGTTTCGCATCAACTTTTTGTCCCAGCTGACCACGCTAGGGCCAGTTCTAAAGTGCGTCACACGTGTTTCAATACGACGTACAGCCGTTTCAGCGCTCTATCTTTAGACGCCCTGAATGGCTGAATGCAGCCTGAAATTATATACGTTTCACATGTACTGTACTTTCATTGCTACTTCATATTTCCCAACTATACAATTACTATAACACTATTCATTCAAGACAACCCTTTCCCAGGCATTCAGCCAGGCGGCCGTCCAACTGTCCTATTGACAGCCACTTTTTAATAGACAGCCGTGTACGGCCTATATACTAAGAAAATGTTTTCTTTCAACAGCAACTTGCAAGCTTTATGATGTTTCTTGAATATCTCAGAACTTGTTATTTATTTTATCTATTGCATGCGTTTCCAAACTTTCTGCCGAAAAGACGCTGAATTATATGCATGTGACAAATGATTCCAAACGCCATGTTTTTCAAACAATAGGTTGCCACACTCATGGCAGTTTTGGACGGCCAGTTTTGACATCCTGACTGAAAGCCTGCCCTTTCCCAAACATCAGAAAATGTTTTTAATAAGATACTTTACCCATATATACTGTATTTTTTTGTATTCTTTAGTCCGTCCGTTGATGAATCTTTCTTTCAATCACACCATTTCCAGGTACAATCTTGCCGTAGTACTATGTGCTAGGAAGAGCGTCCTTCATGCATAGGCTAGTGTTTAGAGAGAGTTCAACCACAGACCTATAATTTTTATAAAGAGCAATTGAAGTCCGAGATGAAATTTGCAATACTGTATCCCCCCTGTACATTCTTTCGAAGATGTGTATGACCATGATTATTGATTTTTCATTTGCTATATATAGGATACAACGGATGTTAACATCGACTCGGAAGAATTCAAGAAGCTGCCACGTGAGATTCAACATGAAATTATTGTTGAAATGCACGAGAAAAGTAAGAGACATTCCCGCTATCAGGATATAGACATGCCAGAGGTATATGCCATGTTTATACTTTATACTAGTCCTGTTTGTAAGCATAAAAACCAAGATCCAAGGCATATATAGGGAAGCATTTATCTAGAATTTCGTCCAATCAGATGAAGTGTGCATGTGATGATGTACGAGTCGATTAACCAATTACCAAAATCGTCTTGCATAAATGACTAAATTTGCCCATTGCATATCTTTTGATTTATTTAGATCATAAACCATTATTTCATCAACAAACGTTTAATTCATCTAATAGGCGTTAATTATTATATACCGGTACCCCTTTATAGTAACTGGGCATTAATTAGATCATTTACGCTATCTATATGACGTGACTGTATAGGAGTGTGATGACTTTTCAAATTTTCAACTGAATCATCTACTGAAGCGCGGGAAGTTAACTCAAAGACTGGGAACAATAAGAAAAGAAATGAACGAAAAACGAGTGGGAGAACTTGTTGTTGACGTTGCTGACAGTGAAATGAACGTTAATTCGATCATCCAATCACAGAAAATAATGTCTGAAGAAACAGGACATTACATTTTAATCAAGCGGACAGCAGCACGAAAAAGTGATGGTATGTTATTTTATTTAATCTTTTGACTTCTTTGTGAAAGGGCCAAAATGCTATTAAAGGTCCCGTGGAGTTAGAGCCTCTTCCTTTTTGGAACGTACGCTCTCCCCATCGTTTCGTAAGATCAGTTTTGTTAGCTTGGGTTTGTTAGCTTGGGTTTATATCCATCAAAAGACACATGTAATATAGTAAAAGCTCTACACTTCATAAAACAAAACACTTTTAAAAAAAAATGTGAAAACGCTCTCTGTATAGTATAAACAAGCTTTCGTCGGTAGGGATGCAACTACCTGAAAAATATATATGGCGAATTTCGACGTTTCGAACTCCAGACGAAGGGCCTCCGCTCGAAACGTCGAAATTCTTCTTATATTTTTCAGGTATAGTTGCATACCTACCAACGAAAGCTTGTTTATATTATTGGCACTACTTACACTGGCACAGACAGTTCTCTGTATAGTAGCTACAGTATTTCGCCACTAGATTGCAAGACTTGACACAAGTCCACCGCCTTGGAAGGAGCGCGGTTGCTGGCACGTTGAAGTATTATATTGGTTTTTGGATGTTTGAAAATCTTTTAGATCATGAGGAACAAAAAGAGGATGAAATGGCTGGAGGATTTTTCCGTGAAGATGGCAACGTCGATGAGGTGGAACTTAAACCATTCTTTCTAAAAGACTTGCCTAAAGTCTCAAGCAATGTTGCTAAACCTAGCATGAGTATGTCTTTAGATGCAGCGACAAGCAGTACAGGGGAAAGTAGTGATGACCAAGAGTTTGAAGATATTGCTGCTAAAGTCTTGCCAACTGAATCAGCAAGTGATTTAATGAAACAATCAAATAATTTTGGCATTCCAGAGAGAGAAGCCACCGATTTGTCTAACATTGTGATGAGACAGGCCACAGGCAAAGAAAATAAAAATGATGCAGTTCGGAAAGAAGGCATTTCATTTCCAGTTGAATCGAATGAACTAAAAATGGATATCAACGATGATAAAGTCCATTCTAATGAGAATAGTGGAACACTCACCGGAGAAATAAGTGGGAATATACCAATCGATAATGAATACTTTGTTGAGGAAGGTGGCGACGGAACTCTTTCGTCATCCCAGTATTCCAATGACACATTGGACGACAGCAACACATGCGTTTCCACTGCTAGTTCATCCATTCCAAAATTATCTGAAACCGGGGAAATTTGTCAACAAGAATTAAGCCCTGAAAAAACTATTAACACTGAGTTAGATGATTTAGAGAATGAAATAAACCAAAAGAAACTTCTGATTGAAAAGTTGCTGTCCAATAGACGCACGTCCAATATGAGTCCGTCAGATGCGAAGGAAAACGTTGGGAATTTACTTGAGGAAAAGTCGCTATGCGATGAGGGACAGAATAATCTTTCTATGCAAGTTTGTGCCGCTAGTGACATTTCTCTTCAACACGGGATTAGTTTAAGTAATGACAATGAAAGTAAAAATGCAGGATCTAATCCTTCCACTACTACTAGCGATGATATTGCCATTCCTCTATCCGATACTGGAACGTCCCGGCCAACTGAAATCGATGCACCTGTTCCAAATGAGTTTGAAGGAATAACATATGTGAGTACTATGATTTTTGTGCAAATCTTACATGCACTTGCTTGCAATTGAATGCATAGTGCATGGATCATGATAAATATTTTTTTACCAATTCATGATGAGGCACTATACAACAGTAAATCGTAATTGATCTCACGCAAATTTCGCTGTCATAAGAATAGCGAGGTGCATGTCTGATGGGGAAAATACGTACATGTAAATGCACAGAGCTTTGAAGGTCTCTGGATGTCACGTCACTTTTTTATTGTTAAATGGTCCCGTTCAAACATTAACGAAATGCATGTGTTCTTACATGTACATCTCTGCCATTTGTAATTACATGTACTCCACTTAACTTAGTTATAGGGTGACAATTACTTTGAGCTCGACATACAGTACTAAGAAAGTGAATCTTAATTCATTGATAATTAAAATTTATTTTTGTCTGGCTGCTTGGTTGAAATATCGCCTGCTTTTAACCAGTGCATGGCAATATGACATGACACTATGTTGAACTTCAGAAGGGATTTTATTTCGTAAAGTAAATAGTAGCAGCATTGGATCATTTAATGAAGGTAACATACTGTATTTTCCAATATCCTGGGTGTTGAATGTGGTGAACTCTACAAAACGTCATATTGTTTCCGTATGTAAAATGCCTTTCAGGAAGAACTTGGAGAGATGCAAATGAAATTGGATGAAGATCTTGATAGTTTGAAGGAAGAAAGGTCGCGCCAAACCCGACTGGCTGCCACTGTTACTGATGAAATGTACAAAGATAGTCAAGTGAGTTTAAGGAGGCTCCCTACAGTTTCCATTATATATCGGTGTTTTAAACTAAAAGCTATTTGAATCCAAAAAAACTAATTTTTTGCACAAGCTATTGTTTCCTCTTATATAAAAAAGTAATTTTAACCCACAATCGCTACTCTTCATGTACTATTTACAACATGAGCGGCCGTGTTGTATCGGATATACAACACGGATGTTATATGGCGAAGTAATTTTAAAAATAAACCTTGTCTAAGCCGAGAAAATCAAAGTTAAAGTTTATGTAAATGAACATGAATCTGTATCACATATACAGACTCCTTCACGCCCGTGATTTCTTTTGTATTTTCTTCATGAATTATTAATGAGTTTTTTAAGTTACCGTTACAACATGACGTCACCATCTATATGGCCTATATCAACCAAAAAAGCCGTCTTAGCGGACAAATAACCACGGTGACCTACCTTTTTTATTGCAGAAGATACATTGTTATGAAGTTTTGAATCTTTTTTGAAAGTTATTTGAAAATCGCCAGTGTAGTTTTCGAGAAATTGAATTTCAGCCTTTCCAAAGCTAAAATGCAATCTTAAAGGCTGAAATTCAGTTTCTCGAAAACTACATTGGCGATTTTCAAATAACTTTCAAAAAAGATTCAAAACTTCATAACAATGTATTTTCTGCAATAAAAAAGGTAGGTCACCGTGGTTATTTCTCCGCTAAGACGACTTTTTTGGTTGATATAGGTCATATGGATGGTGACGTCATGTTGTCATGGTAACGTGAAGAGTAGCGATTGTTGGTTAAAATTACTTTTTTATATAAGAGGAAACAATGCTTGTGCAAAAAATTAGTTTTTTTAGATTCAAATAGCTTTTAGTTTAAAACATATATATATATATATATATATATATATATATATATATATATATATATATATATATATATATATATATATATATATATATATATATATATATATATATATTGGAAACTGTAGGGAGCCTCCTTAAGTGTACCATGTGTTGTAGTTGTTCAAATTCTAGCGATGTTGCGAAAAATTAAAAACTTTACAACCCATAATTTAAAAAAACACCTTGTAGAAACTTTAACACTCTCACGCTTAGATTATGGAGATGTTGTATTCTTTCCGATTACTGATAGTTCACTTTTCGTCCAAAAACTATATTAATTTTTAGACCTAAATGAAAAAGAAAAGTGAATCTACAAAAACCTTTCGAAATTTTGTTCTATCCAGCGAGATGTACAAAATCTAGAATATTTACCCATAATCAAATTATGTAGTCGAACATCCTCCTGAAACAAGTTTCTGTTACTTTCCAGGAATTATTACAGTTATTTGGGATTCCATTTGTCGTAAGTCCTATGGAAGCGGAAGCACAGTGTGCTACCTTAAACAGGAATAACTTGTGTGATGGCTCAATAACTGAAGATAGTGATATTATTCTATTTGGATCTAAGAAAGTTTACAAAAATATTTTCAATCAGAAGCGTGATGCAGAGATATATCAAGAAGATGATGTCAAGTGCGTACTGGGTAAAGTATGCTACTGTATTTATTCGTTAAACAGTTCTTTGATTTAGTTCTTGTAGCCAGACTCTATACGCATACAGGTTGCTTTCCGTATGTTTGAAAGTGTACTTGTTATTTGTGTTCACGCGTTCAGTGACAGTCAATGGAGTTAAGCATGTCCCACAAACAACTTTCTTTAGTTTAACGTGACTTCTTCTTTCGTATACCAGATCGTTTGAGTGCAATACCGGATGTTTGAACTCCGGAACTTTGTATCCCCGGAACTCTTAATGGTGGGATCAATTGAAACAGTGCATGATTTAACAGGGATTTCGGGGCCAGATAATATTCAATTTATAATTACTAATGTATATAATAATATACTTTCAAACTTTATTCTCGTTCGTGATTGGTCAACATTCCCAGTATTCTCAATATCCGGGAGGTGGATAGTGCTTTTCGCGCGATTTGATTGGTTGTTCAACTCCGGATATCTTTGCACCATTCACCTCCACTTCGGTGAATTATTGTTAATCTAATTGTTATTCAGTGAATAATTGTTAATTGTTTATTATTTGCTTACCACGTTTAGGTCTGGACCGTTTAAACCTCATTGCTATCGCATTGCTTACTGGAAGCGATTACACAGAAGGAATACAAGGTCAGCCATGTCAAACTCCGAACTATGAAAAATATTGAAATTCTTCAACATTTCGAACGAAGACCCTTCATCAGGAGGTTTCAGTTATAGTTACCTCACAATGGGCCTGTGGGAATGTTGTTTGATGCCCCCCCCGCGATCACAATAAGTCGCAAGTCACAAACCAATAGTCACAAATGATGTTTTAATGCTCTCAAATCTCAAAAGTCGCTCACAAAAAAACCCCCAAAAAACACGATGCAGAGCTCTTCTAAGAACCAATTCGTATCATTCACTTCCGGTACAGTTACCCTAGCTACTTTTGACACACTCCCCCTATTTTGTTCCGATAGGAACCAAATAATTCAACAGTGTCTCAGTTCTGTTCATAGGCTACTGATTATATGTATTATAAACGTTCAATAAAACAACTATATTTAATTAAAGTGTTCAGTCACTTTGTTCTTCTTCAACTATCTTTCGAATGTTCTCCTGACCGAATATTGCTGCCTTTCCCTCCCTTACTCTTTCGCCTCCACGTTCAAACTGGTCTTGGGTGGTTCCATGTCACACAACAATTCCAATGGATATAGAAACTGGATTGGACGCTCTAAGAATGATTTTCTTGCTCTCAGTTTGACCGCTCTGATCACACCGTCTCTTCCCTTGATCATCTGAACTACAACACCGAGTTTCCACTTGTTTCGATTTCTTTCCTCTCCTTTGATAATCACCACGTCTCCTTGTTTCAGCGTATGCTCTTTCTTTGGATGTTTCAAATTATGGCGTTCTCGCAACCCCCGAAGGTACTCCGACGACCATCTCGACCACAAAGCGTTTTTGCATTTTTCAACATATTTTGCTCTCTAAGGCTTGCCTCATCAATGCAATGTACATCTTCCTCAGGGATTGTGCCAGGTTGACCAAACATCAGGTTGTTAGGGGTTAGGATCGGCATTTGGATGTCATCCTCTACATAACTCAACGGTCCATTGTTCAACACCAGCTCAATGTCTAACAATACTTTTGAAGTTCTTTCCATTGTAGACAGGCTTTTCCAATGGACTTGTATAACGCTTGTTTGACTAATCCTACCATCCGCTCAAACTGACCGCCCCACCACGGTGCACGAGATAGATTAAACTGCCAATCGATTCTTTGTTCTGCTAACCAGTTGCGGAAACGTTCTTCTTTCATCACCTTTCTCAGCCAGGTCGCTGCAGCCACGAAGGTCTTGCCGTTGTCCGAGTAGATCTTTCTAGGACGACCCCTGCGAGCAATAAACTTCTTCAAACTATGGATAAATTCTGTTGTAGTTAGGTCTGGAAGTAACTCCAAATGGATAGCTCTCGACAGACTGCAAGGAATACAGAAGGATATATGACTTCCGTTCTCGATTCTTCGCCGTACGGTAGGGAATAGGCCCCGCGTAATCAACACCGATCACCTGGTGTGCAGAGGATCCAACTGTTCGATCTGTCGGAAGATTTCCGGGTGGAGGATTGACAACTGCTACTGCCCGAAACCGTTTACAGCCATTACATTTTTTGTTCACCTTTCTTACCAACCGTCGTAACCGTGGTATCCTGTAAACCTCTCGCAGTTTAGTCATCGTAAGACCGACTCCCCCGTGCAAGGTGCGGATATGGGCGTCCATTACAAGCTTCTCGGTGAACACATCTTGATCTGGTAGATAGGTTGGGTAATGCCCTTGAAGTCTGCCCCAACATTCGTATACACCGTCATTGTTTCTTTGAAGGTTTAACCGTAGCCGATCATCATGAAAGGTGTTGGTTTCTTCATTCCTTCCTTGAACTCTTTTTACCCAAAATGCTAGCTGCTTTTGAATTTCCTCTGACGTAATAGGACCCACTGTCTTCTCTCCATCATGAACTTTAGCATTAGACAGGAACCTCGCCACCCATGCTCCAATTCGCAGAGTTTTCCAAAGCTCAAATTTCCCGAGAAGTTCGTCAAACGTTTCATTTCCTCTCACAGATCTTCCGCACGCGATTTTGTACGAACTGTTTGTACTGCCCTTTCCCTTCGATCCAGTACAACGCCACCGTGCTATCTAGCCATCCTGTCACTTCGGTGACAGGAAACCCTTCTAAGGCTGTTTTCACATTGTCAACTAGGTTTGCCGCCATGTGACCCGATACTAACTCCGTCCTTGGTATGGACAGTCCTCGTTTTGATAAACGTGATTTTGCTGCAACCAATCCCTGCGTGTCTCCAGAAGGTTGTCTCACCACAGCGTAGACGGCTGCTGCCACTCCTTTGTTACTTGCATCTCCGAATGCATGTAGACAAATTTCTTGGATATCTTCTCGATTTCCTACAAGACTCCTAGGAACTTCAACACTGTCCGGAAGTTCGTTCTCCCACTTTTCCCATCGTTTTGCAAACGATTCATTCAGCGGTGCATCCCATCCTAACTTTCGGTCACAGGCTTCACGGTACAACAGCTTGCCGGCTAGTGTCCTCGGAGACACTAGTCGTAAAGGATCATATACTCTAGCTATTTTGGATAGTATGTCTCTTTTCGACGATTCTGCTTTCTCTGACGGGAAAGAAATGCTTATCGTGTTCTTATCTTTGTTCCAGTCAAGGCCAAGGAGTTTACCATTCTCTTTAGTTGGAATCCCGAGTTGTTCCTTTGCGTAAGTTTCGTCTTCTTGCTTCGATGAGGATGGCGTTTCTAGCCCCTTGTCGTTTGACTGCCACTTATGCAGATCGAATGTGGCATCCTGAAAGATTTCAGTAGCCTTGTCTTTTACTGTCGTTCCAATTGAAGTGTTGCTCAAATATTGATTCAATACATTACCTCGGGCTGACCAATTCATTTCATCAAGTTCCTAGAGATATTCATACACTTCCTAGTATAACTGTAAACTTCCTGTTGAATAGCTTGAATGCACCAATCACCTTTGTTGTTTGTGCAACTAACCAATCATAAATAGACAGGAAGTGACCAGAAATGATCAAATACTTGGAATTGGCTCTTTCACAGGAAGTGTATGAATATCTCGAGGAACTTGATCAAATGAATTGGTCAGCCCGAGGTAATGTATTGAATCAATATTTGAGCAACACTTCAATTGGAACAACAGTAATTGTGATGCTTTCTCGGTTGTAGTAGCTCCACTAACAAGGTCATCAACATAAAGACTTTTGTCAATCTCATCGACCACAGCAGGGTGCCAACTTTCTAAGTGTTGTTGAATCACTCCCCCAGGAGAAATGGAGATGATGTCAAACCAAAGATGGCTCTTGTAAATCGCAAAGTTTGTATTTCATCCATGTTGATATCTTTCAGCCAATAGAATCGGAGGACATCTCGATCACCACTACTAATTCTCACTTGTAGGAACGCTTTACGCAAGTTTCCACTAAGACAAACAGGGTAAAATCTTCCCCGAACTAGCACAGAGCACAATTTATTCTGCAGAGGAGGACCGACTTCGAGACCGTCATTAAGTGATGGTGACTCTTTCGATGGTCGTGCCGCGGCATCATAAACGACCCGTAATTTGATACTTTCTGCAGTCTCACGAAATACTCCCTTATGTGGTATATAGAATTATCTTCCTTCAGGACTCTCTGGTACAGGTTCCACCACTCCTTCATTCAACTGCTCTCTGATAACATTGTCATATTCTTCCAACTTCTCACTGGTTTTGAGCTTACTCACCAATGTCCGTAGTCGTCGTTGGCTGTTGACCTCATTTGTACCAATTGGAAAATAGTTTCCCTTCCAGGGGAGGCCAGATTCATACCAGCCTTCTGGACTTCTGTATAGTTGTTCTTTAAATTCTTCGTATACCGCTTCTTGATCTCCCACTGGGGTGTCAGCTAGACCTAGGACATCCATTCGACAAAGTTCCTCGTATTCCACCGAAGATGTTTGTGTCAGGAACATTTGAGATAAATCGACACCTTGTCCAGGTGATACTAGAATCCATCCAAATTT
Organism: Paramuricea clavata; assembly: GCA_902702795.2. Taxonomy (NCBI): domain Eukaryota; kingdom Metazoa; phylum Cnidaria; class Anthozoa; order Malacalcyonacea; family Plexauridae; genus Paramuricea; species Paramuricea clavata. The sequence goes on along the minus strand of CACRXK020003464.1, from coordinate 15,824 downwards.
GGTTAGTTTAGCCACTGGTTCTCCCGGTACACCAACTTTCTCTTTCGAGCTTGTCTTGATTTTCGCGTATTCCCCCACGCCCAAAATGAGATGAATTGGGAGCTGTTCTTTCGGATCATCAACGTGGATGTGGTAACAACAACAATTGCTGTTTAGCAATCTTTGTCACATCTGCTTCTAGACTAAAATCACCGTTCACCGATTGAATTCAACTAATTTTGGGAAGTCCCATTCTTGCCAATTATCATCATTCCGCACCAGGTCGCCTCGGATCCCTTCCAACTTATCTAGTGCAGTGCGAATGTACCCAGTAATTTCTTTCAGTTTCCCAAGTGTCTCGAGTGATTGAACATTATACACCAGAGATTCATAAAATTCGTGCACTTTCCTTGGTTGGTGGCTTCCAGTGATGACGGGTAGCCCCATAATGTTTTTCATGTAGGCATGCACTATTTCGCAGGGTCTACCATATTTGGTCTTAAGGATTGTTTTAGCACGTTCGTATCCCTCGGTCGAAAATGGGAGACCGTCTGTACAGCTCCTTACCTTAGACTCCACCAATTCCTTTAAATATGAGAATTTTGTAATAGCAGCCGCTTTCGATTTATCTATTTCTGCTTCGAATTGGTTCCAAAACCTAGGCCAGTCTTGGTGTGTGCCGTTGAATTTCGTGATCACTAACTTTGGGAGCTTTGCTGCACTGCTAACTGCACTGGTACTATTCTCGGATGATGACGTCATTGAATTTTTCTTTATCTCGCTCATCTTTGTTTCAAATTCTAGCTTTTGTTCGAATTGCTTACGCTTAAATGCTAATTGTTCTTGTCTCGTATGAAATGCCAGTTTGTTTTTCTCTTCCTGTTGTTGTGCTTTCTCTCGGAGAACTAAATCCGCTATAAACTTGTTTAAATCCGTAATTTTTTCGTCGACTTCTTCCAATTGCTCTACGACCGGCTTTCCCCAACTTTCGACATTTTCGTCGCTGTCGCCATTTGTAAATTTCGCTTCCTCAATATCTCCTTTTAACTTTTGAATAGCAACTACCATCGAGTTCAACGCATCGCGATGACGTTCGAGTGCTGTTTTGTTTCCCTTTCCAACAATATCGTCGGTTTCGCTTAACGTAAAACGTAAGGCTTTTACTTTGCCCGCCAATAAGCCGTCTAATTTCTCCATTTTTTGTTCGATAAAACGATATATTTGCCGCGTTTCTCGCCGAAACAACGAATTTCTATCCCGTACGAAGGTGCCGCTGTGTGGGGAATGTTGTTTGATGCCCCACGATCACAATAAGTCACAAGTCACAAACCAATAGTCACAAATGATGTTTTAATGCTCTCAAATCTCAAAAGTCGCTCACAAAAAAAAAAACACGATGCAGAGCTCTTCTAAGAACTAATTCGTATCATTCACTTCCGGTACAGGTTACCCTAGCTACTTTTGACAGGCCTTTTGTCGAAACGTCGAATTGTTTTTAATCGTTTTCAGTTATTTCATAAACAAATAATGATATAATTACGGGAACCACTCAGTATTTTAAGAAAATACAAAATAACAGTAATTCCGAATAACATTTTGATTTTTAATCGACTTTTCGACTAGTTTGTGGTCATCCTCAGGATTAATTATTAATCCTACAAACTGGTCGAAACGTCGATTGAAAATCAAAATGTTATTCGGAGTTACTGTTATTTTGTAAAATCATGATATCTTGTCGTAGAATAACTACTATACTGAACTGCATGCTACATCGTCTACTCGCGACAGATTGTAATTGGATTCGAATTCACTTTAATATTTTAATAAACAACAATTGAACTAGCGTTTAACTGCTACGCAGGCTACAGTTAATCTTATTTTAGTATCCATATCCACCGAAATAGAGAGAAATACGAGTTCATATCTTAGACTTTTTAAGTTCCATCTTTACTGATGGAAAGCAAAATGTGCATTATTTGTTGTTTGGTTTCTAGGTATAGGAATTGTTTCTGCCATGGAAATTATCAATGAATTTTCTGGCGAAGGCATTGAGAAATTGCAGAACCTAAAGTGAGTACTTTACTAAATGTAAAAACCTGTATATATTAAGCATCTCTAAGCTTATTTCTGTAGCTCTCTCTCCACGTTAAACTCGTATTATCGTATTTCCTCTATTTAGTACCCAGCCTCTTTTTAGACTCCCACCTTACCCTTCTAATTAGCCCTCATGCAGTCCAGAAGCACTGAAACAAAATAAGCTCCCACCCTCTATTTAGCCATCCTCTATTAATTAAATCATTCTCAATTTAAACTGATAACGAAATATGAACACGAACATTCTTTATAGCGTTCACTGATAATGCTCGATGTATATAAAGTGCACTGATATGGCTAAATAACGGTTAATTTTAAAATGTCTCCAAGTATCCCTCTAATTGTTTTTGGTCAAAATATTTCGAAAACCAAGCAAGGTACGAAAAAGTGCATGTAAACGGTCTTCATATATGACTTTAAAAGTTCTTTCAAATAAGACAAAGTTAATTTTTATTGCCATATCCCTTTACAAGAACGTAAAAATTTATTCCGCCTCCAGCCTCTATTTAGCCCCTCTACTTCTAATAAGCCCCCCAGTCCAGAACTACTGGGGGATAAATAGAGGAAGTATGGTATTTAAAAAGTGTCGGCATGTCCAGAGTTTTGAATTATTACTTTTTTCGCTGTCTAATCACGAACCACGTTTTAGTGAAGACTATGAATAAAAAACTTGACTGCAATATTTGTTTGCATTTTTATTGTTTTAAACAGAAGTTGGTTATATGACAAATCAAGGCATCAGCTACACGAAAGTAAAGTTAAAAATAAATTAGTAAGTATATGGTTGTGAATAACTTGTACTGATCTATACATGTTGTAATTGGTGCATCTATATTTTTTAGAAAAATATTTCACTCCCTATTGGCTTTCCATCGGAGCAAGTTTTTGAGGCGTACCTAAATCCAGCTGTGGATGATTCCAAAGAAGCTTTCTCATGGGCCAATCCTGACCTCCACTCTTTAAGATTATATCCTTTTAATTTTTCTTCTAAAAAGCGCGTAATATAGTTATACATTAACAGCAGCCTTGACGATGGGCATGCAGTATAAAACTGCCCGAAACGTTGCAATTATAAATAAATTTATGCATTTTTACATGCATATTAAATGCAGTTTGCATGTGAGTGACTGAGTGTTTGCATGGAAAACGCAAGTTATTATATTCAATTTGTTTTATGAATAGTTTATTATTATTTATCTGAAATATCCTTTAAACCTGGTTTTCACAACTAAAGCAAGCATATAGCGAGAATATACACAAGGCACACTTTACGATGAAAAACAGTGAAAATTCTCTTTGCTTATTTGCATGAATTCGCTTTTAATTTGTTGGGTCCCATCTTATAAGTATAGGTAATCATGCGATGGCGAGTACAATTAGGGATTAATAGTACGAGTGATGTTTGGAAATTTTGCCAAAATTGGACGGGGCGAGTCCAATTTGGCAAATTTCCAAACATCACGAGTACTATTAATCCCTAATTGTACGAGCAACATCGCATGATTACTTGTTTATTATTAGCATGACAAAATTGGATACTTATCATTGTCAACATCATATTCTCTCGCCAAAGCCCAGTTCTGCCACACTTTCAACCAAAATTTGGTGCTTTTGTTTGTATTTTCATTTAGTTCTTTTGTTCAAGCAAAATTTGGTGCGTTTGTTCGTATTTTCATCTAGTTCCTTCACGGCAATTTCATTTTACATCTGTGCTTAAAATACCTTTCCGCCGCCATTGTGTTTGTTTTGGGAAAATCATTAATTGTACTGCAGTACAATTAATGAAATAATTGTACTCCTCTCAACCAATCAGCATCCAGTAATTTTGTCATGCTAATAATAAGCTAGCTTACAGTCTTACGTTATTGAGGTCGAAGCTTGCATGCGCACTCCTCCCTACACTTCTTTGCTTTTGTCTGTTGTGCTTGGGTCGCATGTGAAAAACAGATTTAGCTAAATATTTTATACCACATACCAGTGAGAGAATGTATAAAAATATTGATTTTCTTTAACTATTTTCACATTTGCCTCAGAGAAGTTGGGCTGGAGCAAAATAAAGACGGATGAGATCCTACTACCTGTACTGAAACGTCTTAATAGTAAAGAGGTAATGGTATAAACAAAGGCAAACGACAGAAACGTTGGTAGAGATGCAACTGCCTGAAAAATATAAGGAGAATTTCGACGTTTCGAGCGAAGGCCCTTCGTCTGGAGTTCCTTCAATCCTCGCTTGACGGAGTGAAAGGCCTTCGCTCGAAACGTCGAAATTCTTCTTATATTTTCCAGGTAGTTGGATCCCTACCAACGAAAGCTTGTTCATATTTATTGGCACTACCTACACTGGTACAGACATATGCCGTTCAAGATTTAGTCACCTATAGTCTCACGCTTCTTTTTCGTCTTTGCTAAATGAACATATGTACAGAATATATCGTGGGCTTCTGCTTCGATTATGTTATAATGAAGGAGAGCGCGCATAAATAGAATTTTATGTGTGTATTCAAGTCCACGAAAATTAATTATATGGGTTTAACGACGAAGAAACAGTTCTAAGCTGGTGTTTCTCTGAGCGATGTTCCCATACATTATGTGTATAGCTATGCAACAATGAAGAACATCTAATTTTAGTTTCTGACATTCGCAATTTTTATTCAAATATTGTCTATTTTATCAAAGGTGCCCTTGTGTAGTGGGAATGCACCCCGCCTTTTCGATAATTACGTCATAAATACGTCCCTGGCCTACGAGCCTCGCTGTCATGAATCAAGACGGAAGGCGATTGGCTCACGATTCTTGAAAATGAGGCTCCCAGACCAATAACGTACTCATGACGTAATTATCGAAAAGGTGTATTGACCGTTGCCGTTTTAAGAAATAAGGCAATGTAATGTTACAGTACAAGATGTACAACTCATTCTGGTGTATGTATTCGTAATTACTGCTGATGCTACAATCTGTCTTCACTTAGTTTATGGGGAAATTTGAAATGCAAATGCTATACGCCTGCTTATTCGATTACATACGACAGCATACGAATCGTACACGACAAATCGCATGTAACAGTACCTTATACTGTGATATACTGTAAATAACATGTTAAGATGGCATTACAAAGCACCCTTCCATTTAGTATATTATACGTTGTATTAAACTTGTGTTAATCTGTTAATGAAATTATGCATTGCACTTTATCTTTCACAGACGCAGTCAAAGATCGATGCCTACTTTCCTGTTCAGTTCAACGAAACTAGAAAAATTAAAAGTCGTCGTGTTAAGCGAATTGTGAACCGTCTATTGAACAAGGAAACCAATGACGATGATGTTGAAAAACAGACTGTGAAAAAGCGTAAAGTTAAGGGATGTAATGAAATGTCTCAAAATATCGCTAGCTGCATAAATGAAAAAGGATCGGATGAAATGGACATTCGAGATCCTAGTCACGCCGTTCAATGCGATCCACGTTCATTGTCGAAACCTACCCTGCCAGACATACATAAAACTCATGAAGATCCCGATGCGAGTAAAACTGGATCTTGTTCTGATTCTACATCAGACACAAGCGACGAAGATCAAAGTTATGTACCGTTTAACACGAAAGGTGGAAAACCTCGCGGTCGAGGGAAGCCAAGGGGTAGAGGCAGTGTTTCGGGTTCACTGAGATCACAGAGGGCTAGCGACAGAAAGTTCACAAGAAAAAATACTTCCTGATGTACATCATTCTTTTCCATACAAGTACATTCGAAACCATGTACTGTTCGATATGAAACTTGGTCGATGGATGGGAAACATTATACAGTATATGCATGCAGATGGAATTACGGCATATCCTGTTAGATTGTCAAGCTTTTGTTGGATTTCAACACAGCCACTATTTCTTGACATTTGGAGCAAAGGCCCTTCGTCAGGAGAGTTAGTTTTATTGGTCTATATGATTCATGTGAATACCTTTGTAATTTTCCTATATAAAAGCAGCGTATTAACTCTCCCGACGAGAGGCTTTGCTCAAAATGGTGAGAATTATATTTTTCTGTTTCAGATTGTGACTTTCGTGAAACCCAACAAAGACTTTATATTTTAATAGAATGTCAGCTTTTGTTGGCTGAATATACATGGTTCAAATCCGGCTTGAATCAATGTTGTGTTGACAACTGCAGCACTACATGCATGGGTCAATATGTGCAATGGCAGATACTTGAAGTATTAGCCGGGGGGAGGGGGGCATTTGGGCTGCCATCATACTATCACCCTTTAATTTCAGCCACCATTGAAAGGCTTTTAGAAATTATTGCCCCTAAATTATTGCCCAGAAATTATTGCGAAATAAAACGTTCAATATAGAGCGCCAATCTTAGTCAAACTTGGTCACCCCTTTCCTATATGAACAGGATTTGGAACAGTATTTGTAATTGGGTAGACAATAGACTAATAGTATATATTATATTCAAAAACTAGATTTATTTATGAATGTTACAAAATATTTTGATGGAAATTGTCTGTTCATTTATTGACCCATTATTCATCGTAAATTTTGATTGGGAAAATTTTGATGTTCATGTTTCCTACTGTCATGTGCCAAATTCTGATCAACTTATAGTCTCTTTCCTTTCGAGTCACTTGGGCGCCCTTTCCATTGAATTCGGGATTTTTATATGCGCTTCACAATCGCAATGGCTGCGATAATCTACTTCAAACCATGTGGATGTGTACAAAGATCACACCGGCGGACCGGAGTTTTTTTTAACAAGTGGCTTATTTTAACTGCATTTCCGCGTACGTTTGAAAGATTATATAGTAAGCAGCCGGCTTTACGCGCTAAGACTAATGTTTTAAGAAGGATATAGACGTATTATAGCTTTCACTTACGACTGGCCGGTATAGGTTTTTATGTTTTACTTTTTTACTGTTTTGATATACGTATTATATGTTTTCACTTTGGTTTTTGTGTCGTACGAGACAGGGGGGATGGGACAACTGCCCTCCATATAATTTAGATTAAATTTACAAAAGTTTGTTTTGTTTTTCCGGGCTGTAAGAACTACCCTCAAGTACTGACAAAAATCAAGAGCCTTTAATTAATTAGCTCTCACCCACCTATGAGGAGTAGAGAGGCATGAATAATGAATACTTGAAAAGTTTGTTGTGACTTTACAAAGAAGACACTGGCGAGTCCAGCAACGGCGTGAAAGTTGAGTTCAGACGTCATTCCAGTTTTCGCCAGCTTTTATATATTGCCTTTTATAAAGGACAAAAGTTATCAATGACTATATATTTATATGTTCATCATTCATCAATTTTCTCCACTGTAAAGGTCATCCATATTGTTGATGGTATACAAATTTCTGGATCGACTGAGACTTGGAGTTCCAAACTTATTTTAGAGAAATCGTGCTGGATGAGAAAATAAACTAATTTCACTACATGACTTAATAATAGTGTACGCCAATTATCCCAGTACTCCATGCGGTACTCTTTGTTATTTTTCAGGATAGTTTACAACTTTCCGCAAGAAAGTGTTTCCTCTAATTTTATATGAGCCTACTCCTGTAGGGCGGCTTTGCATCCCTTTGAAGGTATCTTTCTGACAGCACCTTATTGCAATTGGTTCAGTCGATCTAATGTAGGTGTCGCGTGAAATTAATCCAGCATTTTAAATGCTTCTAATATGAAACGGGAGTGTTGTTTCCGGTAAACAATCAATCAATATATACTTTAGCTTTTCGAAAACTTGGTGTCATTTACCAGAAGCTGTTAACAGCTCCGCAAAGTGCATAAATCCTGCTAGTTGGTAAATAGAACCACGACTAATATTCAACTCGTCATGCCTCGATCGCTGGCTAAAGAAAAAAGCTTTTCCACGTCTTATTGCTCAATGTCGATGTATCCACACTACGCGGATGGGAGCTATTTTGAAAGGGGTATGTCAAGCAGGGAAGGAGAACAAACAGAAAAGCCAAAACGGAGACGGCACAGGCCGAACGCTGCGCAAAAAGAGCGTGAACGACAACGTGTGTTTCGCGAAGCCTTTGCTGCCTTAAGGGGACATCTTCCCTTAGAATCATCGAAGAAAATCCCCAAGAGAGACATTCTGCGACTTGCTGCACAGTATATTAAATATCTCACAAATCTCTTACATCAACCTGCGGTATGTTATTTAATTGAGGGTGCCATTTAAGGAAAATAATGGTTGCATAGCACCTGGACTTGGAAACACAGTTGTTTTACACTTGAGCTGAACACGATGGATAAACGCTGCACTTATATATTCACGCAATAGAAAAGCCTATTCATTTACATAATGACAGATAAAAGGACAGGAAAATTGTCACGACAAAAGTATTTGCCAGGAAATGAACCTGAATCATTGACAAAAATGTAGACATGCTGTATATTATTAAACATCAGATATATATTTAGAGATCAAGATTAAATTGTTACATATAAGGCTCGAAAACACAATAATTTACATTTTACAGTGGTAAATTGTATTTGAGGTCTGTTGGCGAGTTTAATGCCCACCAGAAATACGAGGGGGCGAGATGCGGTGATTTTCTTTAAATATTGTTTCGTGATTGGCATTATATGATCAATGTATATGATCCATTCTTATATGATTCGCATCCCGCATTGAGTTGATTGCTTGCATGTTCTGCGGCATATTTCACGATAATGCTATATCACATTCCCTATATTTGATACAATTTGACCACCAATGAACCATATGCATGCTGTTCTGCCTGTTCATGAATGTTATTCGCGAGCGAGGTTAATTTGCACCGCGGCAGCTTTGCACTGAGTTTAAAATTAACTTAGTACCACATTTTAAAGTTTTTGCAAGTACTTCAGTCGATATTATTCTGCAATAAGGATTTCATATTATTGATGGCGGCTACGCTGACGTTGTACTTTTAATTAATCCGCTTATTAATGTGGCTCGTGCCCTAACAAATGTGGCTGTCCAGTTAGTAGATATAATCGCCTGCAATAAATTGGCGTAAATGTACAGTTGAAAATACAACGAAAGTTCGAGCTAAAGCCCTTTCGTCTTAAAGTGAATAGTTTTTTGTGGCAACATTTTTCTGTAAAAATATATTTCTTCCTGCTTTGCGCTAAGGGTATAATTCTAATCGCATAATACGACAATGATACTTTTCGGCTGTTACAGAGTTGTGAAGGCTACGGAAATTATTTGTGACGCGCCAATTAAATTTGACTGCTCGGGACTGAGGTGTTACACACCTGCACATGAAAGGACCGCGCGCAAATAGCTATTGAACATTCAAAAGAACCGGCTGCTATAAGTGCTTTCTATTCATAGATATAGTGATATAGTTTGCCCCTTCAGAAAGCTGAGGGCGTTGTCCACGACAATGAGGGTTCCCTCGCTGTTTCAGTAATGGTAAAAGTGGAGCATTAGCCACGATCCCATTCAGGATTCTATTCGTAATTGCCTTAGGTGAAGCGGGCAAATACACCCGTTTCACGTTTCCATAGAAACTAATCGAGCTTATCGAGGCATCAGTAAAAACAATATGGCGGTGACAATTTAGACGATTTGAATAAGAAATCGCGGAAGTTCCGCTTTGTATACAGTGAATGCAGTTTTCATAATATCTATAATCTTTCTTCAGTTTGTATAATTAATTTTCATTAAAGTGAAATGTCCGAGGAGGTAGAAAACAGCTATAAAATTCGTCCAAATTTCAAGGAAAAGTAAGTTTGATACTTTGATATTGACATTTGAAAACGTACTTCACAGTACTTTACAGAAAAGTACTTTTTTACTAAGCAACTTCAAGGAAAAGTTACTTTAGGAAAAAGTGCTCTAAGGAAACTTCCTGTGGTACGTATTATTCCACCCAGAATTATATTATAAATAAGCAATGTTCAACTTAATATTTTTATTTGTAAATTAAATATCTGCATAAAAGTGTTTTGTGTATAAGCGAAGTGAAGAAAACGAATGTTCAAAATTGGTCATTTTGTTTTTCACCTTTATAGCAATTCTATGTAATTAGAAGGGCGAGGACCCTGGACGGTGTTTTAAGATGTCGCTAGTTGCATGAATGTTATGTTTTGTTGTATGTCATGTTTTGTTATGCGTATTGTCACTTGTCAGTTATTTATAAGATTATTCAATATTAATATTAACATGATTTAGATGTAATTATTAAGGACTCGCCATAATTGGGGACACTGTGGCGAGTATCCTGGCACTACGTACATTGTTATTAATAATATAAATTTTAATAGTAGTTGTCGAACATGTGATCTATCCACAACATTTAATATAACAGTATTGTTGCCGATATTGTGATTATGTCTAATTAATATCTTTGTCTATAATGTTCATTCTTTGTGCATGGTGTATTAGATTCCGTCCAGTAACAATAAAATCTCTTATCCATGATGTACTCAATGAAGAACTGAGTGGTAAACAATACAACAGTGAAGAATGTACCACATGGTCAAAAACTCTATCCGAAGCTATAAAAACAAGGGTGAAAGGTCAGTACAGTATGTTAATAACACACAAATTATAGACACTCCAAAAATTGTAAGCATTAATTTCAGTCTTTACGTACATTTTTACTAGAATGTCATCTTAAGAAGAATGCCATGTATTTTGAAAAGCCAACTATTTATAAGCTAGATGCTTGCACGTTCAAAGTTTGATAACGTCATATATATATAATTAAACTAACGGAAAATTGTTAATTCTTTCGATGCATGCATACCATGGTTCAATGCTGGATTAAAACAATGGATATCCAGACTGGAAAAGAGATTTCGAAAATTTAATAGTAAATGTATAGAAAGCATCAAAATTGTGCACCAGATCTAGAGATATCCGCCACACAATACAAACTTTCCACACTGGAAGGATATGAAAATTAAGCCTCTTTAATTAAATAATAATAATGACCAATCATTAAATTGATCAATTACTTTACAATTACTAACTATAAATTAAATCTACCAAACTTGTAGGATAATTACAATCTAGTAAATTAGCAAGATGGACGAGACAAACAGATGTCTCTATATATGCATCAAGGAACACGCTCACTGATAAGGGACGGACCATTAGAAAAGTGAAGGGGGGGGACAGAAAAAATGCATACCAGCATAAGAGGTAAAAATAAAAAACATGCGATAGAAACGTCTCAAAAAAATTGCAAACAAAACAACAACACAAACCTTATCCAATAGCTCTCCACCCACAGCAAAGCTTACTGTATATTTAGTATCCAATCAAAATGTTGCAGGAGAAATTTATGTTTCACGCAACAACAACAACAACAACAACAACAACAACAACAACAACAACAACAACAACAACAATCTAATTATAGTTGTGACTTGAGATTACAGTTAAAACTACTATAAAATATATCATTATTCATCACAATAGTATAATCTAATTAGCACCAACCAGGGCCGTAGTTACCACGGGTGTGGTGGGTGCAACCCCCCCCCCCCCAATAATTACTCACGAGCAATTTCAGGTCGATTTCCAGTAGATTTAAAGGGCAAATTCAGGTAATTCTCAGGGCATAAAAAAGTGAACTCTATATGCTATGAATCAGAATTAAAGTTAACAATTGACCAACTATTTAAAGACGTAGAGAGGCATCGAGACAGGGGGGGACATGACCAAATATGGTCCCTTTCTGAGTAATTCTGACGATCTGGAGACATCAAATTTCAAAAATTTTCTCAATTTTCATAATCACATTAACTGTAAGTAACAATACTTATCTTGAAGTCAATTGTTAGGCAATACTAAAATATTGAAATATTGGATAGGAAAGACTCTAAAATGCCATTTCCGACAGTGTAGAGACTTCAAATATTCAAAACATTTTGCTTGGCACCAACCATGGTGGCACCTCTCAAAATCAGGTAAACTAACATTAAGTTGGAAAAATTCAGGTAAATCTAACCTCACAGCCCCCCCCCCCCCTAGCAACGGCCCTGGCACTAACCAATCAATTGACAGATTCACAACTGAAATACAGTTGTAATTAAGGCATGGACGTTTGTTAAGGTTTGTATGAGGCCTATTTCTTTTTATAGGCCTGATTGTAGGTTAGGTATTCCTTGATACCTGTGTTGGTATTTATAATTTTTTATGACTATCATGCATCTTGCTGGTTTTAAAGCAATTATTGCTAGAACGTCTTGTAATGTGTAAGAAAAAAATTTTCAAGAAAACAAGTTTATTATATCTATTGGGTAAAAAAATATGCATGTAAGGTAAATTAGGTAATTAACATATATCCATAAACAAATTGCATACACAATTGACAATCTGAAAAAATTGCAAACATGAAAAAAATACCCCCTTCACTTTTCTAATGGTCCGTCCCTAAGTCAGAAATTTTTAATCATATAGTACATAATTGTGATGAATTTCATAATAATTGTAAATTAATTGATCGATCTAACGATTGGTCATTATTGCTAATAGTTAAAGAGGCTTTTCATATCCAACGTTAAAACGATCCAGCATTGAACCATATGGTGCGTGTGTCGAAAGAATGAACAATTTCGATTAATTATATATATGACATCAAACTTTGAACATGCAAGCATCTAGCTTATAAATAGTTGGCTTTTCAACTATTGCAGTACAGTATGTATACAGTATATGCATGAACCAGTTGTCCATGAGATCGTCGTGCCTAGATTGTTACGGATTACCTATTGTATTGAAATCTATTGTATATCACCTGTAATACACATGTTTCAGTAAAACCAAACGCAATATAAATATTTTCTGCAGGGCTTAATCTAGATAGATACAAGATATTGGTGCAAGTTGTTATTGGAGAGCAGCGAGGGGAAGGAGTGAAGTGAGTAAAATTAATAAATGTTTGCATCCAAAATGTACTTGACTGTCCAATTTGAATATGATTACTCTCATTTCTCTACTAGAGTGGCTTGTCGATGTCTTTGGGACTCAGATACGGATAATTATGCGCAAGATATATTTATGACGGTAAGAAGCTATTGTTGATGATGATGATGATATAGATGATGATGATGTTGGATTTATGATGGGAGAGATTATCCTGGCAGCAGGACAATCTGTACTGTATGTTTGTTAGCCTAAACCCTTATCGTTGATGTTTGTCATTCTCAATTCATTCATGTTGCCAACATAGAAAGCATCCACGGATGATGCATTTGCACTCGTCTGTCACTATGTGTTTATAATTAGATTTGTACCTTTTCACATTTTCCTCCAAAATTAGATGTTTAATAAGCACCACTGACCAGACTATTTTAACCAACATAATATTACTGTACTTTGATTCAAACCATTGTATTTCATTCGGCCTGACATGGTTTTTTCAATATTTATTAAAAGTTGTTATTATAACAAGAAATGAAAAAAATGGAGAGGGGGGAATAGCTTTTGAGAAGAGCATTCTTCTGCATGCTTGAGTGTTTCGTTGCCTTTCTAAAGCATTTCAAAAGAAGGAAAGAAACAAATTGTAAAATTTTTTAATAATTTATCTTTAGATTTTGTCTTATAAATTGTGGCGTATGTTATATAATTATCTGGATAATACATAAGCTGAAGCATTAAAGCAATGAAATTTGACACCAGATTTATGACTACATTGTAAAACACCGAGAAACTATGTTACACTGTAAAAATTGCCGAAAACATATCCTGTAGAAATTTGTTGGCTTGCGTAAGATGTTCCACTTTAGTGTGAATTGTAAATTCCATATATATACAGTGTAAGGAACTAGTCAGATTATAAGAGTCAGAATACATAGGGCATTTTCGGTCGTAAGGAACTAGTCAGATTATAAGAGTCTGTTAGGCTAAGATTTGGACCGCTTTACATAAATTATTAAGAAGTGTACCTGTTTTATGTGAAAATGTCAAAGCAAAAAGTTCGTTTTACTGTATATATGTCACGTACATCCCACTACATATCACGTCACAAATGGAATATTTGAATGTCAACCAAGTTGAATATCTCGTGAAAGAAGCGAGAAATTGTTTACACAATGCAGTCATTGAAATTGGTGAAATTTCTCTTTTAAAGGCATCAAAACTTCGTTTTCTTCCTATTTGTATACTGAACCATTTGGTGTGGTCGTGTATGCTTCAAATATTAACAAAACTGTTGTATAATTGAAAACTGAGTGTTTTCTTTCGTATATTTGCAGGATACTTTCTTTTGTGTGGCTTCAGTGTATGGTGTCTATCATTATTAGCCACGAAGCGTTGCGAAGAATAGCGTTTTACAGTACCATTTCAAGTGTCCGGCAAGATATTATTAATAAGTTTGCATGAACGACACCACTTCAATTAATATAGTTTTCTTAATTTATTGAACAGACTGTTGTAATTTATAAATATATAAAGTATAAAATCCACCTTATTGTAGTATTTGTACTTACATGTATGTATTGAAATTTTTATAATTTATATTATAGGGCATACTGTAATTATTCATCAGGTGTAACAAGTTCTATTTGTTTTTTTCGGTCGTAGTGTAAAACAGAAATGAGTTAAATAATGGTAATTCAAGTTTGAATCATTATCGTTGTGTGTGCATTGAAAGAAGTGCATAAAAAGCAGTGCTTACTCAGTTTTCATAAAAATATGCTCATTATTCAATATATTAAATCCATCGATTTTCTTCGTTTTGGTCAGAAAATACGTTAATTTCAAACTATATCGCCATAATTAATGCCTGCATCTCGTTTTTTATTGAAACCTCCGCCTTTACAACTGCAAGTGTAGTATAGTAGACCTAGCTTTGGCCTAATTTGGTTCACGCTGATTTTGATTAATAAACTAGTCAGCCAATCAATGAATAGCCTGAGTAAAGTCATGGAACTGCGCGCAAGCTAATCATGCAACGAAGCAAAAACCTTTCCAGGACCAGGCTTGATAGGTAGATGTTGTAGAAGACGGACAGATTTTGGAGAAGACGGATAGATGTTAGAGAAGACGGGTAGACAGTGGCAAATGTTCCCCCCAAATTATTTTCTGCCCTCCCCCCAATTTTGCCTCCCTCAAAAAAAAATTATTCGTCACTGAGGGCGACTAAAGGCTACACAAGCGTTTTGTCGTTATCGGAAAATGTATGGCTTATAAGTTGTCATTACTCATTAGTGAATGCGCGTATACGTGAAATTGTTTTTTACAGTTTCAATATTAGTTTGCAAATCTCTGAGTGGTAAAACATGCCAATACTCCAATAATACGTTTCAAAAAAGACAAAAAAAGCTTTAGTTTTGCAAAGTTAAATTCTCAAACGTGTAAGACACTAATAAGATAAAAGTATCACGAAATTATTTGAATAAACCACATCGCATATAGGGGGGGGAGCCTAAAAGGGGGGCGATATTCCTAGGGAGGGGGGCGAAAGTCCTGTGACAAAGGCATGGGCAAATAGCAGTACCTTTTTAAAAATTCTATCTTGGCCCCCCAAAATATGAGTTTGCCCTGCGGTAGATGATGGAGAAGACGGATAGATGTTGTAGAAGACGGATAGATGATGGAAAAGACGGGTACGTAGATGATGGAGAAGACAGACAGACAGTTTATAGTATCCAGTTTATAGTAGAGCCTCTGTAGTAGAGCCATTGAACTATAAATAAACTGGAAGGCTAACTGCTATGATGAAGGCCTATGATTTGATGAAGCCAAAATAGTTTTTCTGAGTTATGAGCAGAAATACTTGACCCCAAACGTCGGGCTATATATCAAATTGAAG
>CACRXK020003463.1:0-36142 GCA_902702795.2 Paramuricea clavata | reverse complement strand
AAATATCTTAGTAGCCCATAATAATATTCAGCATGTTTATGTGATAAGCTTTAATTAGTACCATTAGGATAAGCTTTTGTATTCATTAATTGTAACACTTCGATATAGGACATTTGAGGCTTGACGAAGAAGAAGATAGAAGACAGAGGTTCATGTCAAGGTTGACAGTCGAATGCAGCACATGCGACAATGTAGAGGAGTTGCATACATCTACCAGTGTATCACAAAGGGGAACATCTTTCGACATTAATCGACGACTTGTGTTCAGCTCTATTGAAATGGGTGGCGGCTACGGAGGACTGGCTACACTATGTAGGATTATAAACATGCCATGTATGTAAAAAACTGCATATTATAAACAGTTATCTGGACCATTCTCCTAGTCTTAGAAAAAGAATGTCTGCGTGAACTGAAAAGAGTGGGTGAAAAGATGCCTAAACCTGATTTTTGAGAGGCATCAAGGGGAGAACTGACTTTGTAATAGCAGGGAAGAAACATTGAAGGATGATGAAGGTACCACATTTGAAGCTGGTGTCTTCTAATTACCTTCAGCAAGACTTTGATTTTGAACTTATGTATATAGACCTTACATTTACTCATTGAAAAAAATCCCTAAACGTTAAAGCCGTTTTCTCAAAATCGCACATTTTACCCTTTGAGAAAGGATATCTCTGGAACAATTTAACCAATAGACATAAAATTTTCAGGATTTATGTATCTTACCATTTTCTTGGGGATGAACAGAGGACTTTTTAATATGTATTTTCTAACATGAGTTATTGCATAAACATGTCAAGCAAATTTGTATGGTATATTTAAAACCTCGTAATCCGCTTAGTTTTCAAAATTTTCAACAATCCTCTGTTCATTCCCAAGAGAATGCATGGTAAGATTCATATATCCTGAAAATGTCATGTCAATTGGTTAAATCATTCCAGCGATATCTTTTCTCAAGCTCAGTCTATCGCGAAACAGGATGTTGCCACTTTAACTGCCTGGTTGCCAATAGCAACGCAGTTTTGGTGTCCAAAAATATATTTTTTTGAATCTTGAGTTTATTAGCTATCTGATGATATATAGTTTGCCCGAGGTTTATTGTAAAGTGTCCAGTGTGCAGCCTTTGTTAGAGCAGAAATTTAAGATGACCCCCCCTACATATGAGAATATTTTACTTTGGACTCTGTTTTCATTTTTACTCGTCAAATGGGGATACCCAGGTGTTATAGTGTTAATTATTAATTAAATAAGAATATGGAACTGACAAGATATTAACGTCGACCAAAAATATATCTTAGCAGAAAATAATAATTAAAAGAGGGGTATTTTCATACGTAACATTAAAATCAGGTTTCCATTTGGTCTGGGTGATTGTAACCATGTTTAACGGCAGAGAATTAATATTAGTATTTAGAACCAGGTGCCGTTTGTGGTCCAAGGCTGTAACTAGATTGGATGGCACGAAGTATTGCCAATATTAGCAGCTGCGCAGCAACGAGAGTAACAATCAGTAATATTAGCAGCAAAAGGAGATAGCCATGACAATTCTGGACATTCTGCCAAGGCATACCTCCGGCACCAGTCACACTGACAAGTCAGTGGAAATGACATACAATGTATAGTGATCTATACATCCTATTTTATGTGAAATTAAAAATTATATAAAATAAAATAACATACTACCAGATAAATCCTCTAGAATAAACATGAGTGGGTGGGTAGGGAAAAGGTATCTAAGCGCTAAACTTGCTGCAGCTAGGCAAAGCATACAATGGCCGAATGAATACCCAGACCAAAGCACTGATCACCAGGCGCGAAACGACCTCCTTTGATCGATATGACGTCACAGACTCCCCTCAGCGGATGTGGCCTGCATAATACATTCGCCGTTAACCTTGCTTAAATGTATTTAACCACATCAAGATAGCTGATGTAATAATACATTGTCAATTTATCTCTACAATCAGTTACTACATTTCACATCAGTTACTATGATTTAGTCGCAATTACAACCAAATGGATACCATGCTTATTAAGCAAATTCCTTCAAATTTAATTGCAACCCCCTTCATTTTCTTGAAAAAATTTAATAGCCACTCCTTCTAGTCATTTATTTATACATATGCCCCCCATTATTTCCCACCCCCTTCCATAAATAATGACCGGTCCCTTAATTGCCGGGAAGTCAAATGTATAGCGAATGTGAGCAGACGTTAGGGGGGGGGGGGCTCGGCCACTAACAACGTCTGCGCACGAGGCTTTTTGGTGTCATGAGTAGTAATATACAGGCCGTTCGGCACGGATTTTTGAGGGTGCGTAAGGGTCTGGGGGTGCGCTAATTAATATTCATACAAATGAGGGTGCGTAAGGGTGCGCTAATTAATATTCATACTGTGAGGAGGAGTGAGGAGAAGTGAGGAGGAGTGAGGAGGCTTGAGGAGGAGTGAGCGAGGGTGAGGAGGAATGTGGTGGAGTGAGGGTGCGTAAGGGTGTGTAAGGGTGCGCTAATTAATTAACATACATCCACTTAATATATGCAATGACATCACGCGTGCATGTTCGGGCGAAATCGGTCAGAACTTGCTGACTAGGCATTTTTTAGCGTCCTTCCACGTGTGTGATACAATAGAGGGATTAATCTTGGCTTACTATGATTGGTTGTTTGATGTAACGAGCGATCGACAAGCGTCTTGTAATATTAAAGCGTAGTTTTACATTTGACAACGCATAGTTCTACATCATTCGTGGCGTGTCTACACGGTAAAGCCGCGTCTTACAATTTTTTGGAAGGAATATATGCGAATGCAGTCGCACAACAAGTTGAAAGACTTTGTGTGGAATCCTGTAATGGTTGTCAAGTCGGTCATCCTGGTCAAAGACAACATGACTACCTCATGATGAACGAAAACGAACGATGGCAAATGTATGGTTTACAAGCGATCGAACGAGTGAATGGTAAACGTATGGTTTGGAATAAATTCGCTGAGGCAATGAGGGTACTAAAACTGGCGGTTGACAGAGACGTACTCGAACATTTACAACAAATGGAAAAAGATCCAGATTCTACATTTGTCGATTCATTGATGGAAGTACGTCAGAACACTGAGAACCACGAACTACAATATATACTGAACTATTTGTTTCATTGGAGATTAGAAGATCCGCTCGAGTCAGCAGCTGAAACGTTTTTCTCTTGCCCACCGAGTTACATGTATTCTGTGAAGGCGACGGGTGAACGATTTAGAAGTTTTGAGGCCGATCATAAAATTGCTTCTCAAGGGTTCTTGGAGAAAAAACGTGTAGAACACTTTAACAAACAGTTTTAGTTGTAATATTTTTTTGACACTATCGTCTGTTATTTGTATCAATAAACATGTTTTAAACTTTGCAAATGTTGCGTTGTTTTGCGTTGCTAAGTCATTAGGAGGCATGTAGGTAATTAAGGGATTAGGCGAACAAAAATCTGCATAACTAAGTGTATCCCAATGGATAGATAGGGATTATTTATAACGCAGGTGAATGCCTTAAAATCGGGCGCGAGGCTTTGTGAGCAAAAATTTACACAAGAATTTAGGTTTAAAACACATTTATTTCTTTAAGTACTACAAAGTTAATAATTCTTGTCTGTATAAATATAATATTATCCACTTAAGAGTTTTGTCCCGTTTCTGTTTCTAACTTTAACCACTCCTTCGAGCCATCATTCATTTCTGTATTGTCCACGTTCTTTGCAGATTTTGAATTTGATTTTGTTCTCTTCCTGGAGGATTTTGGTTGACGAATAGGTATATTCTTTATCCCGCTTTTATTCCACTTTGACTGCTTTTTACTCTTCCCAATTAATCTGTACAACTCTGTTAAAACATTTTCTAAGTCTAAAGCTGTTGGCTTAGCACAAATATTAAGATAAGGTTGTCTTTCTCACGTCTGCCAAATGGTTTGCCAATCTTTTTAAAGCTCGCTTGTCGCAGATGGGGCAATCTTTACACTTCCGAGACATAATGTCAAATGATAAATGTCAACTGATTCCTAACATTAAATAGTTGTGGCCCCAAAGGCCTTTTTGAAGGTTTGCCGGGACTTGGGAGAGGGTTAGAGAAATGGGTGAGGGGAAAATAGCTACCACACAGGATCGTATTTTATTTTACTTTTATAAATCAAACACAACCAACCATTAAGAGTCCATGTCACTAGGATACCGTGTGTTTCTGAAACGTCTTTTCAAACGAAATTTTCTCTTGTCAATAGCGGCCTCTAACGCTTCCCTGTGGTCGAAATTATCATCGTTGACAAAGACATCCCTGGTTTCCATTATCTTTTTGTGTATTGGATCCCTCTTTAGTTGTCTTATCCATAGCAGACGTTCCAAATAAATATTCAGCAAATCTTTACGAAGTTTTGGTAGAATAAGTAAATATGCCTTGTCCTTGTCGAATTCCGATAAACTTTGTTGGGTTGCTTCAGCTTTTAAAGGAGCCCATGGATCGCTTTCGTATTCATCACCTACTTCACTACTAGTATCTACTTTATCAGAATCACTCTCTGACGCAGAATCCGTTTCCACTTCGTTGTCAGTGTTATACGAATTCTCAACATCACTCTCTGATGTGGCACTATCAGAGTCTGCAACCGTTCTCATTCTTTTCATCTTTACACTGAAATCTGTAGTAGGTTTCCAATAGTATTGTATTTCCTTCGTATATTGTTAGGTTGAAACAACTCCAACCACAACTAACCGAAAAGTAACCCCGAGGACCTTTTCTACGGCCTTGTGGCCCAATTGATGATTGGTTGGGATATGGACCACTTTTCGCACTGGCCCCAATGACCTTTTTTATGGCCTTGTGGCCCGACTCTCTAGAGCCCTATTGGTGGGAAGTATCCCAGCCAATCGGGCCACAAGGTCGTAGAAAAGGCCCTTGGGGCCACCTTTCTCATTGACCCAAAGGGCCTTTTTTATGGCTTTGTGGCCCGATTCTCTAGAGCCCCTCTTGGTGGGAGGTATCCCAGCCAATCGGGCCACAAGGCCATAAAAAAGGCCTTAGGGGCCACTTTTCGCATTGGCCCCAAGGGTCATTTTATGGCCTTGTGGCCCGATTCTCTAGAATCCTATTGGTGGGGAGGATTGTTGGGAAGTGTCCCAGCCAATCACCAATCGGGACTTAAGGTCACTTCATAAAATGTGATGTTGTTCAGAAAATTGATCATTCGCCGGTTGGTTGTAGTTGGAGTTGTTTCAACCTAACAATATACGAAGGAAATACAGTACTGTTAGAAACCTACTACAGATTTCAGTGTAAAGATGAAAAAAATGAGAACGGTTGCAGACTCTGATAGTGCTACATCAGAGATTGATGTTGAGAATTCGTATAACACTGACAACGAAGTGGAAACTGATTCTGCGTCAGAGAGTGATTCTGATAATGTAGATGATACTAGTAGTGAAGTAGGTGATGAATACGAAAGCGATCCATGGGCTCCTTTAAAAGCTGAAGCAACCCAACAAAGTTTATCGGAATTCGACAAGGACAAGGCATATTTACTTATCCTACCAAAACTTCGCAAAGATTTGCTGAATATTTATTTGGAACGTCTGCTATGGAGAACACAACTAAAGAGAGATCCAATACACAAAAAGATAATGGAAACCAGGGATGTCTTTGTCAACGATGATAATTTCGACCACAGGGAAGCGTTAGAGGCCGCTATTGACAAGAGAAAATTTCGTTTGGAAAGACTTTTCAGAAACACACGGTATCCTAGTGACATTGACTCTTGATGGTTGTTTGTGTTTGATTTATAAAAGTAAAATAAAATACGATACTGTGTGGTAGCTATTTTCCCCTAACCCATTTCTCTAACCCTCTCCCAAGTCCCGGCAAACCTTCAAAAAGGCCTTTGGGGCCACAACTATTTAATGTTAGGAATCAGTTAACATTTATCATTTGACATTATGTCTCGGAAGTGTAAAAATTGTCCCATCTGCAGCAAGCGAGCTTTAAAAAGATTGGCAAACCATTTGGCAGACGTCCATGAACTTTCGTCCCAAGAAAGACAACCTTATCTTATTCGTGCTAAGCCAACAACTTTAGACTTAGAAAATGTTTTAACAGAGTTGTACAGATTAATTGGGAAGAGTAAAAAGCAGTCAAAGTGGAATAAAAGCGGGATAAAGAATATACTCATTCGTCAACCAAAATCCTCCAGGAAGAGAACAAAATCAAATACAAAATCTGCAAAGAATGTGAACAATACAGAAATGAATGATGGCTCGAAGGAGTGGTTAAAGTTAGAAACAGAAACGGGACAAAACTCTTAAGTGGATAATATTATATTTATACAGACAAAAATTGTTAACTTTGTAGTACTTAAAGAAATAAATGTGTTTTAAACCTAAATTCTTGTGTAAATTTGTGCCCACAAAGTCTCGCGCCCGATTTTAAGGCATACACCTGCGTTATAAATAATCCCTATCTATCCATTGGGATACACTTAGTTATGCAAATTTTTGTTCGCCTAATCCCTTAATTACCTACACGCCTCCTAATGACTTAGCAACGCATAACAACGCAACATTTGCAAAGTTTAAAACATGTTTATTGATACAAATAACAGACGATAGTGTCAAAAAAATATTACAACTAAAACTGTTTGTTAAACTGTTCTACAAGTTTTTTCTCCAAGAATCCTTGATAAGCAATTTTATGTTCGGCCTCAAAACGTCTAAATCGTTCACCCGTCGCCTTCACAGAATACATGTAACTCGGTGGGCAAGAGAAAAACGTTTCAGCTGCTGACTCGAGCGAATTTTCTAATCTCCAATGAAACAAATAGTTCAGTATATATTGTAGTTCGTGGTTCTCAGTGTTCTGATGTAGTTTCATCAATGAATCGACAAACGTAGAATCTGGATCTTTTTCCATTTGTTGTAAATGTTCGAGTACATCTCTGTCAACCGCCAGTTTTAGTACCTCATTGCCTCAGCGAATTCATACCAAACCATACGCTTACCATTCACTCGTTCGATCGCTTGTAAACCATACATTTGCCATCGTTCGTTTTCGTTCATCATGAGGCAGTCATGTTGTCTTTGACCAGGATGACCGACTTGACAACCATTACAGGATTCCACACAAAGTCTTTCAACTTCTTGTGCGACTGCACTCGCGTATATTCCTTATCAACTGCATTCGCATGTATTCCATATCGCAGCTGTTAAGAAAATGTTCCTCCTTGGCCCACCAAGTTCTAGCGGCCTGGCATGACTTAATGAAATGGTGGGCCTGGCAGTAATACTTAATCAGATTTTTTTTTTATTTAAGATTTTGTCATACATTTAGACTATATTAGAGTATGATACTTGTCATTCACTTTAATCCCACCATGACAAATTTATTAAGTTTAAACTTACTGCATTTACTGCAGGTCACACATTTCCTTAATTAAAAGATTTTAACGGTATACTGGTATACCGCGCGACATAAAAATACCGCAACCGGTATTGAAATTACCGCACAACTTTAACATTCACTGGTTAAACATATTTAACTGGACGAGCTTTTGACTGCTAATATGCAGACTGACAGTCGAAAGCTCGTCCAAATAAATATTTTTAACCAGTGAACGTTTGAAACTCTTAATATGAATCTTGGTTTCGCATCTAACATCTTTAAAGAAAAAAACATTGTTTTAAAGAAATAAAAACGTGTGAAAAAAGGCAGTTATTTAATCACTATTTTGTAGTTAAATAGTGATTAATTCACAAATAGGCGCTTCTGATTGGATGACGTTTGCACTTAACCATAATTAACTTTAATTACTAGCTTTTTTACACAACAGGCCCCTGATTGTATTTGAAGTCACATCCAAATGAATTGATGATAGATTTTCCGAGTTGCTAGTTTTTGTGAGTAATTTCTGCACATTTATCGAAGGTATTTATTAATGTTTATAGATTTAATTTCATGAATTCATTCAATTTGTTTAAGTTCATGATCACTGGAATTTTCGAACATTTTCGGCATAATCGCGTATTCCGTGCGTCTGTCTTCCAATAGATCATGGCTCTCGACCAATGAATTCGCATGAATTCTTATGGTTATTATATAATTTGAAATGTTTTATATCCGTTGCCATAGCAACTAATGCCCACACAAACTTAAGCCTGGTTTCCATATGGTCGTAAAACTAGAGTCACGATCTTTCTCAACGGCCAGTTTATAATAGTTTATACCTGTAAACCACATATTATATATCATAAGTATATTTTCTAGTTATAATCACTCCGCATATTTTCAGTTCTAAAACGACCGTTACAACCACATGGAAACCAGGCTTTACAGGAGAAAATTACCCAATGCTTCATATATCGTTGGAAGGAGTAGGATATGACTGTAACCCGCATAATTACAGAAATATAAATTACTTCATGCTGAGCTTTCACGGGGGTGGGTTGGGGACTGTCAGGGTACTTTCGCCCATCCTATCTTCCACACGAAACTTACTGAAAAACACACACAAGGTTTTGCGTTTTATTTACTTTACTATGCTACAACGATCTTAAACACACTGTGTAGATACATTTTAAATTGATAGTATTGTACTATAAGCGTTTTTACATTGGCTATAGTGTGCACATGATTACAGATTCTATACTCCTATAGTCTGTTCAGCGGAATTTCGTTATTAACTGGCGGGTTATTGTTTGCAGGGCAATATTTTTTCTTGAGCAACTGATAATTTCTTCGTGTGAAGACAAACGCAATACCAATGTAGGCACCAGTAAGCAACGTTACAGTATACAGCGCTATCTTTATGTCGAAATCAAAATCCACGATTCTAGATATGAAGAGAGGAAACCAATAACTTAAGGCTGCAGTGGTTGACAGCTTGAGCAGTATGACAAATTTATGACGCTTAACAACATTCGACTTCTGTGCAATGTTCCTGCTTGCCTTGAGTTTTGGGCGAATTCGATAAGCAGTAAAGATGAACATTCCAATAATGTACAACAAAAGACAACCTTGAAGGCCATATACATCAACATCAGCTGACCAATCGGGAGTAATTCGACCATTGATACAATCTGCAGAGATCTGCTGATAAATCCTTGCATTATCTTCTTTCCCATCTCCATTCGCGAATGCAATGCGTTGATAAAACTTTAAGCTTGACTGAACGTCTTTCTTCAAAGATACAATAGGTTGATAAATCCTTGCATCATCTTCCGTCGCATCTTCCTTCCAAGGTACAATGCTTTGATTAAACTTTGACTGGACATTTTTCTTGAAGAATGCAATGGGTTGATACATCCTTGTTTTATTTGCCGTCGCATCTCCATGATTTCCATTCGCAAACACAACGCGTTGATAAAAACTTAAGCTCGATTGAACGTTGTTCTTCAGAGACGCAACAGGTTGATCGAACCTTAGAATATTTTTCTTTATTAGCACAATGTAAACAATCGTTATAATGACAGGAACTCCCCAGCTAAAGAGACAATACTTCAAAAATCTGTTCCACTTCTTCAGTTCATCAGATTTCACTGGAGTATCGCCGCAAAATGTTTTCTTTAAGTGATAGACATTAACCGCAGCATTCATAATTATACTATACGTCATAAACTTATTTGCTACAAACAGCCTTGCACATGGTATCTCAAACAGTTTACCTACATGAGAATACAGTGACAAAAATACTACAAGGTAAGTCTGCCACAACAGCAAGGCGAAGCTAAAACTCATTAAATTCAAACCAGGAAGTGTACGCAGTTCTGGAAGCATACAGTAAACAATCAACAACAATAGCAAAGAAATAATAGAAAGCGCTAAAGCACATAATGGTGCTATAATAACCTTAAAGTTTGTAATTACGTATATTGGTGTTAAGTTTTCCTTGCCGCATACATAAGGTTTACCGTCTATCACCGCATAGTCATTTCTTTTGAAATATTGACCGTTATCTGCCGAATACACAGCAAACTGCTTTGTCACAGTGTAGTATCCTGCATTTAATTTATAAGAACGATAACAGGATGCGGGCAATGACTTTTTCCACGAATTTGCGGTTCTCCAAATCGTCTGGACTCTTGAATCATTGGAAACACATATTTGAAGACTGTTGTGACTTAATCGATATTCGCGATAATCGTATATTTTGTTGTTGTAAACCAGCGAAAAGTTTCTAAAAACGTTGTATTGTTCACCGTACTTTACTTTGACCAAATCATCATTGCAGGACAATCTGAGCTTTCTTGAACAAATTGCAAAATATCCCATAATCACTCCGTAATCTTGCCTTGTGAAATTTTGATTGGTAGGTTTGAAGAAGACAATCAAGTTTGTATGTAATGTGTAATTTTCGAAGAAAAAACCGTCCACAGATACATTACAATGTTTGAAAGCAGTCGTTATCTTTTCCGAAACAATGAAATTCCGCCATTTTTCTTTAATGAGACGGTCAGAAGAATTACAAACTTGTAGACCATCATCCGTTATTCTGTACTTGTCATATGAGTACATTCGACCTTGGTACATCATTGAGAAGTTGTTCCATACACTGTATTCATCTTCATATTTTATAGTAAAGGTAAAATTGGCGCATTCAGTCACACATGTTATAAGTTTACCTTCAAACACAGCATAATCGTACTTTGTTATCAGCTGTTTTGTTGCCAAAATGCTAACTCTAAAATCCTTGAGCAAAGTGTATTCCCAACGGGTAAACACAAAGTATATAGCGACTTTATTGCAAATTCTATATAGCATTAGCGCCTTTACCCACTTATTACGTTCTTTCCAAATATTCCTTACGTACTTATCAGTGGAGTTACAAATCTTTATGCTATCATTCAGAACTCGATACTCAGTATAATTGTACACCTTGTTCTTATAGAGTATTGAGAAGTCAGTCCGAACTTTGTATTCATCATCGTACTTTATATTGATGATTGAATTGTTGCACATTAATAGATCTTCCTGGGTATACTCTGTTGATGCGGGTCTGAACTTTTCATCACATATATAAAGTTTACAGTCTTTCACCCCATAGTCATTTCTTGTGAAATATTGGCCACGACCTCCCAAATAGGCAGTGAACTGCTTATTCATAGTGTAATACTTTCGGTACAACCATGACTCTCTAATGGGTTTATTGCAACTTTTTTGATGCTTTGTCGCCTTTACCCATTTATTGCGTACTTTCCAAATATTCCTTACATAGTCGTCAGTGGAATTACAAATCTTTATGCCATCTTTCAGCACTCGATACTCAGTATAATCGTACAACATGTTTTTATAGAGTATTGAAATGTCAGTCCGAACTTTGTATTCATCATCGAATTTTATATTGATGATAGAATCTTTGCACATCAATAGATCTTCCTTGGTATACTTTGTTGATTTGGGTCTGAATTTTTCTTCGCATGTACAAGGTTTACCGTCTCGCAGTCCATAATCATTTCTTGTGAAATATTGCCTCGTAGCTGCGAAATAGACAGTGAACTGCTTATTCACAGTGTAATACTTTCGATACAGCCAAGATTCTCTAATAGGTTTATTGCAACTTTTATGATGCATTGTAGCCTTTACCCACTTATTACATACTTTCCAAATATTCCTTACATAATTATTAGTGGAGTTGCAAATCTTTATGCTAACATTCAAAACTCGATAATCACTATAATCGTACACCATGTTCTTATAAAGAATTGAAAAGTCAGTTCGAACTTTGTATTCATCATCGTATTTTATATTCATGATTGAATCGTTGCACATTAATAGATCTTCCTGGATATACCTTGTTGATGTGGGTCTGAACTTTTCATCACATATATAAGGTTTACCGTCTTTCACCCCATAGTCATTTCTTGTGAAATATTGGCCACGACCTCCCAAATAGATAGTGAACTGCTTATTTACGGTATAATACTTTTGGTACAACCAAGACTCTTTAATGGGTTTATTGCAACTTTTTTGATGCATTGTCGCCTTTACATATTTATTGCGTATTTTCCAAATATTCCTTACATAGTCATCAGTGGAATTACAAATCTTTATGCCATGATTCAGAACTCGATACTCAGTATAATCGTACACCATGTTCTTATAGAATATTGAAAAGTCAGTCCCAACTTTGTATTCATCATCGTATTTTATATTGATGATTGAATCGTTGCACATTAACAAATCTTGCTGGGTATACTCAGATTTCAAATCAATTTCACGTCTGTTCCGGAGATGTTGAATTGTGAGTGAAGCGAACATTTCTCTTTTGGCTGTTTCTCTCAAGTCATTCTCGTGAAAGAAATGATCTTCCAATAAATATATATTTTTACCGCCATCTTTTTGCCATTCTGTCTCATTTGAGCGGGAGATGGTTGTCGATTCTTCGCGTGGAAAGTTTACCTCAGACGGCGATGAAGTTGGAAAATGCAGTACTGGGATCTTTTGTATTCTTTCATTTCGGAGTGTTTTCATCGCATTTGCTAAAAATAAAGTATATAGGTTAACAATTACTTCTTCTGAAATGCTAACATTCTCACATTAATATTTTTCAAATGTTACCTTTTCTAACCATCTTTGAAAAATCTGTTTTCTTCCGCGCATTGCGGCCATCAATTTGTTGATCATTTTCTGTCAAGTTCGGGGCGCGTTCGTCTTGTTTGAGAGAAACGTCAACATTCAAGGGTGTGCCTTTGAATTCATCTTTAAATTTGTTCGCTTCTGTTTTATCTTCTCGCCTGCCATACTCTGACGAGACAGACTCTGAATCACCACCACGGTAAAAAGAGGCGAAAATCAGACCGAAGGAAAAGAAAACGACTCGATACAAAAGTCGAAAATTAAAGCCACGACCCATGTTGCAACTGCAAGCGTCGTTCAGCCACTGTGTATTATTTGGGCAAAACACAAAGTTTAAAAACGCTTTCAAGTTTGAGTTTTTTTATTTCACCAGCTGTTCCACTAGTCATACACTTCATACACTCAAAACTCTAATAATTAGGAGGCTCGTTACTGATATTGATTTCAGATCGAATAGTTTGATATTCTTAAATTTCGTATTTTTACGTTTCATACTGGGTCTGGGGAATTGGGTTTTACATATTTTTAAAATTATGGCATGTACATACATTGAAATTAATGTTTCGTCTTCCAAATTAATTTGTGTAACATTTGAGAGCTGTACAGACCAGCACAAATTATTTGACAAATTTTGTTGCTCGTGTGTGCGGTCAACACATTTTCTTTGACATGCAAGTTTGCCTTGACATGTTTTGTTGCTGGTGCATGCACAGACTGTTGTGAAATATAGTTATCTGACGTCAAGACCGCCTAATCTTGGTTGAAAAAACCATAGAATATTTCCTGTACACTTAATTGTCTAGTTTTCCTTGGCGTCGGTACACACGAACAACTTTTCCTTGTCCAAAACTAAGCTGGAATGACTAGCTTTGGAACAAGACTTCTTTGCAAGGAAAAATTGTCAATTTTTTGCCGTACGCATGAGCAAATAAAATTTATTAAGGAAAAATTGCCAGGGGTGAAAATTACCCAATGCGTCGTCTCGCTAGAAAACAAGAGTGGTAACTTCAATTTTTTTCATACACGTTTTTCGATATTTATGTGCAGAAGAAAAATACTATAGCAAAAATTTCGTTTTCCCCAAGTTAAATTTTTTTTGGAAATACAGAATTTTGTTTTGGTATTGAAGAAGTTTCTGTTTTATTATGCAATATGCAAAATTAGAGCATATGTATGTCAATCAAGCGAAGTATTAAAATATGCATATGCACTTTGATTTCTCGAAGTTATTCATGCATGGCGTCCGCAATTAACAGCCAACAGATGAAATGGAGCTCGGTGGAGAGAGCAATTCGCAACGTCTATTTTGGAGTTTTTTATTGGTTATATTTCCGGGCACACATAAGAAATTTCGTGAGCTTTTACTGTATATGTATGTTCTAACACCTTGTCCCTTCAATATAAGACGTTTTGGGTATTTCTACTCATCTTTCAATAGCTCTGATGATATTGTGTCGCCGGCAACCAAGACCAAGTGTTAATGAATTAACAAAACATTCAAATAATTCAAGTATATATATGTCTTATTCAACAATTGTTTGTTGGGCTAAAATATTCATATTTTGTTGACAGCTTTTTTCACCTGTTTAGATACATGTCACGAACATTTTTAAAATAGCAGTTTGGGGAATAATACTTCTTATAAAAGTTCAAAAACCGTCGCCACAAAATTCGGCAAATTTACAGTCACGTACTGTGCATGATATGCCCCACAAGCCTTGTTTTCATGCTAGCTCACTTAGTGAGCATTTTAAAAATCTTTTAATCGCAAACAAGTTGCGTTGATCCGCAGTTGAAGAACCGAAATTAAACTGAAAATCTGTTTCATTTAGTGTGAACAATAAAATTACCCTCCCTGCAGGACAAGAACTTTCAAAATACTAATTCGTTTGCATGGAACGTCAGTTCTATAGCTAGACAGCAATCTGCAGGACATGAAAAATGGTATACCAGGCATTTTGTTGCAACTTGCAACGGGATTTCTGACATGAAGCGATGTTATCTGAAAAGTAGTTGTACGAAAATTGTCAACATAACCCATTTCTTTCAGGAATGCGTCAAACCTACGAATATAAGCCCACCTGAATATAGCTCAGAGGGCTCACTGGTTGGGCTGAAGAGACTCGTTCCCATGCAGAGTATGGCCATTCGCAGGTTAGGCTACTGCGCGCAGGCTAAGGTTAGGCCTGTTGGTTCCTAACCTGCGAACGGGCATATCTCTGAGAACGAGATTGGCTGAAGAAAGGTTCTTGCACACTAAATTAGAGTCGATAGTTGCATTTTGCGAAACTGCTCCTGGTTAGGTCTAATAAATGTATAAAAATTCCACTCGAAATTTCATTTCTGCTATTACAAAATGAATAAACTCTTGCACATGCGCAATATTGCCACTGTTGAATATAGAAACTCTTCAGTGAATGTTACATAAAATATCTCCTATTTATAAGATATTCTGAATTTCCAAGGGGGGACTGAATAGGTTTTCGGATCATCGAATTTCACCGAAAAGTTTGTTCGGATTTCGGATCTGGCGAATATTTTAGACGGATTTGCGGAGCTTATTAATACAACGGATTGCGGATTTATCCAATATTTTGGCTCGGATTGCTGGCAATTTAGTTCGGATCCTGGATTGTCACTTCATAGTACTTAAAGCTTTTAGCGGATTCAAATATAGACAAGTATTGACGGTTTTAGTCAAATATATCGATTGGATAGATGCGATGGCAGAAGGGCAGGTGGTGTTGCTCTTTACATCTCTTCTAGTTTCGCGTCAAAAAGACGTTTTGATTTAGAGCATGTCAATTTTGAACTACTTTTTGTGGAGATCGTAATTAATTCTATAACTTTTGTCTGTGGCGTGTGCTATCGACCACCAAACTATAACGCGGAAGACAACAATGCCTTTTTAGATAATTTGCAGTCCAGTTTAGACAATATATACCTGAAACCGGATACCTTTGTTTTACTCCTTGGGGATTTTAATGCTCATTACGATACTTCCAGTCCGTCATTAAGTAGTGCTTTTGGTACACGATTTTATAGTTGGATGGCATGCAATAACCTTTTTCAAGTGATAAATGAACCAACACGTATAACATCGGAGGGTGCTACACTATTGGACCTCATAATAACAAATTCGCCGGGATAGTTCGTAAATACTGGTACTCTAAGCCCACCAAGCAACTGTGACCACCTATTAATCTATGCTCGAATGAATGTTTCTTTTGTTAAATTAAAATCCTATACCCGTCATGTTTGGGATTTGTCAAGAATGGATGAAAACGTTTTGCAAGAAGCGCTTTCAAATGTAAATTGGAATGATATATTCCTAAACAATGACGATATTGATAACTTATATGCTGATTGGTTTAAATGCTTTTATCAAGTACTTTTAAAGCATGTTCCACATAGAATAGTTACAATTCGTCCAAGGGATAAACCTTGGGTAAATTCTGAAATTAGGAGGGCAATTCGGAAAATAAATAGATTGCTAAAATATTACTGTAGACATAAGAGTCCAGAAGCCTGGGAAATTTATAGAAGGCAAAGAAATTTTACTACAATACTTATACGCAAACGCAAGCTAATCTATTACGATACTCTTAATGCAAAATTACAGAACCCAAAAATAGGACCGAAAAAGTGGTGGAGCATAGTTAAGTCGTTATATGGAAGCAAAATCCAATGCTCAACACCGACACTTATTGAGAATAATTGTTTGGTATCTGATGCAAAAGAAAAAGCTGCATTATTTAATGATTATTTTGTCACTCAATCTAGAGTTAATGACACAGATGCTACTTTACCTAATTTAGAGGTTTTTCAAAATTACATAACATTATCAAATATCTCAACTTCAGAGTACGAAGTTAAAAAATTGTTGCAAAATGTTGATACTTCGAAAGCTTGTGGTGCCGATGGTGTTGGAAATGCATTGCTTAAGGCAAGCTCTAATAATATTGCATGTTCTTTTTCACGATTTATTAATCAATCACTTTCTGTGGGTGTTTTCCCTTTGAAGTGGAAATTGGCAAATGTTGTACCTATTTTTAAAAAAGATGATCGTCAATCAAAAGAGAACTATCGTCCTATTTCATTGCTGCCATCATTATCTAAAATTTGTGAAAAAATTGTTTTCGTCAGACTTTATAATTTTTTACTCGAAATAAATTTTCTAAACCCGTTTCAGTCTGGATTTCGTCCTGGTGATTCTACTGCTAATCAACTTATTTTCATAGTTCATAAAATTCATGAGGCTTTAGAGCTTGGTAAAGAAGTGAGAATGGTTTTCCTGGATATTAGTAAAGCTTTTGATAAGGTCTGGCACAAAGGACTCCTCTTCAAGCTTGAGCGCTTAGGAGTGAGAGATCCTCTTCTCAAATGGATTAAAAGTTACTTAACGGAGAGAAAACAGTGTGTCTTGATAGACGGTCAGTCATCTGACTGGAAAGAAATCGATTCGGGTGTCCCTCAGGGCTCTGTTTTGGGTCCTTTGTTGTTTTTGATTTATATTAACGACATAACTCGCGACCTCCGAAGTAATAATTTTTTATATGCTGACGATACTTCTCTTTTGGAAATAGTAGATGATCCCTGTCTTACAGCTGATCGATTAAACCATGATCTCGAATGCATTAAAGCATGGACCAAAGATTGGCTTGTTACTATCAATCCAGACAAGACCAAATCAATGATATTCTCTGTCAAACGAATTAGGCCAAATCATCCTCCCGTATTTTTTAATAATAATGAAATTCAAGAAGTTTTTAATCATAAACACCTAGGAGTAACACTTTCATCCAATTTAACTTGGACAGCGCATATTATTAATATACACGAGAAAGCTTCCAAAAGGGTGAATCTTCTTAAAGGTTTAAAGTTTAAGTTAAATCGGAAAACCTTGTCAAACTTGTACAAATGTCTTATTAGACCATTGTTAGAATATGCCGATGTATTATGGGATGGGTGTTCTGATAATGAAAGTGATTTAATTGAGCATGTACAATATCAGTCAGCCATGGTGGTCACGGGTGCTATGAGGGGTACTAGTAGGTCAAGAGTATTGGAAGATCTGGCTTGGGAAGATATGAAAACTAGACGCCAGGTTCACAAACTTATTTTATATTTTAAAATAGTAAATAATCATGTTCCAGAATACTTGTCAAAATTATTGCCCCAGACGGTTGAACAAAGGTCCAGTTTATCATTAAGGCAGTCATCTAACATTTCTCTGTTTTTTGCTAGAACTGAAAGATTTAAAAAATCCTTTTTTCCTTCGGCTACTATGTTATGGAATTCGGTTGAGTACTCAGTTCGTAGCTCGCCATCTATTAATTTATTCAAAAAAGCTATTCTTAAATTTTTTGATATTTCATGTGACCGCAATCATAGCTATTTTGATCATTCCATTGATAGATATACTTCAGTATTGCATGCACGTTTGCGTTTAAACTGTTGTGCGTTGAACTACTATCTATTTAGAATAAATCGTACTTTAACACCCGACTGTATTTGTGGTGCTGGCTGTGAAACAGTAGCTCATTACCTGTTAAAATGCCCACGGTATGCTGCTCTAAGATCAATCTTACTCTCGGCTGCTGCACAAGTTTATGGTGATAGCTGGTGTCATTTATCTGACATGAAAAAGTGAATATACTTATGTTTGGTTCATCTAACTTAGAACTCAAAGACAATACTGTGATATTTGAGTATGTTCAACAATATATTAGGGAATCTAAACGTTTTCTTTAATTTCGTCAAAGCTATCATCTTTCGTTGTTTAATTAATTTATTATGTGTGTTTCTATATATCTGTCTTGAACTTTGTAAAATCAATGTAAATGTAACTATATGTCTGTCTAGTCTAATGTAATAGTAAATGTAACGTAAGCCCCTAGATGAGCCTAGTGCTCTTGGGCAAACGTTAATAATATATATGTTTAAATAAAATGAGTCATAAGGTGGCTGCCAGAGGCGCTTTTATAGCAAGCCTCCGACTGGATCTGCTTCCTTCGCAATTCAGCTTAGTTTTCAGCTGCAAGTAAGGATGATTAGTACACCCCACTTACTTACTAATATTTGTTGGGGTTAGGGTTACGGGTTAGGGTTGGGATTAGGGTTAGGGGTTAGTGTTAGGGGTTAGGTGCCGCGAAATTATCATATTGATAAAAAATTTAATTCGGACGTGTTTAACAATTTACTCATATAGTAAATTCAAAGGTTGAGCTCGTGCTGATAAGGTAATCTGTATATATCATGAATGTGAAGACTAGCCGATCTTGAACAATATCCATGCAGTAAATGCTTAATTACAGTAAGTATAGTGGCTTGTACTTCGATTCAATGAC
This sequence comes from Paramuricea clavata, assembly GCA_902702795.2. Lineage (NCBI taxonomy): Eukaryota > Metazoa > Cnidaria > Anthozoa > Malacalcyonacea > Plexauridae > Paramuricea > Paramuricea clavata. Next base: position 17,214 of record CACRXK020003463.1, on the reverse strand, counting down.
CCCAGTAACTGACTCAAAATGATTCTTTTCATTTCTTTGTTGTCGAAAATAATGACGAAAGTTTGAATTTGGCCACTCTTGAAAATATTCGATCTTAAACGAAATATACCGCCGAAACTTTGAAAACGATTGCTTTGCTGATGACGTCGAGTTCTGCTAACAGCAACCGAACTCCAAGCGGACTATCATAATTTCAAATTAAATATTTCTACCCATATTCACTGTTAAAATATTTAAGTCTTATATGGGTGATATATGCAAATAGATATAGGCCTACAAGTCGCTAATTTCTGGTAATGCAGATCAGAATAATTTCCGTCTTCATTACTTTAATATTATAATGATTATAATAAGGTATGAAAAATAAAAAATCGCGATATACCGTGAACTCCTTGAGATTTGCTCCGAAATTGTCAACGTCTGAGTCCATCAGTGTTTCCTTTCTGAATATTTCAATGGCTTCCTTCATGCCATTTTCATGTTTTTTCATGATGTTCTCTTCTTCACAGGGAAATGTTGAAGTTAATGGGTTCAAACACGTTTTGTATGTTACAAATGCTTTCTCACCTAGAAGTACACAAAACGATGAACATAATCACTGATTATTATTAACATTTATTATTATTATTGTTAAAATAATATTAAAATTAATATTATTATTGCTAATAATTAATATAATGTAATTAGTGTAGGTAATCATACGGGAAGGAGTGCAATTAATGATTAATACTACGAGCCGCCGAGGCGAGTGCGAGTTGGCACATTTTTCAAAAATCACGAGTATGATTTCAAAAATCACGTGTTAATCGTTAATTGCATGACTTGCCCGTGTGATTATCTATTTATTATATTTATTATATATGGAAAAACTATAGCTAACCTCCCCCCCTGTATTGATGTCACGTGAATACTCCAATTGAGTGCAATTAATGAAATAATCGCCCTCCTCTTAACCAATCAGATTGCAATAACTTCGTCATGTATATAAATAATATTATTATATTAATCTTCATTACTCAATTCTGATTGGCTAAAAGTAGTCTATGCAATTAATTTTGTACTGGCAATGCAGTTCACTCACTGCATGTTCTTTTTTCAAAATCGCACTCGAAACCATCCAATTAAAATGTATATAAGTTATATACATATAAATTTAATAAATATAAATTAGCCGAGGGAAATGTCAGGAATTACTCCCGATTAGGATTTTCATCAAATTAAACTGTTTCGGCAAAACAGTCACACCTTTTCTTGAATGTAACTTCAGTCTTACCAAATCTCTCCAGACACTAGCTATTTTATATGCGTTATGAAGGACGCCTCCGCACTTGAATACGTGACCAAGTTACCTCTAAATATTAAAAGGTGGAATGACCCTCAAATTTTTCTCAAATTTTTGAAAAAATTAAAAAAATTGTTTTTGGTTTTATATGATGCCTATGTTATTAAAATATACTCCTATGTTGCTTTCTCCATGATTTTATGCCTAAAATGTGTTTATTTAAAGGGCTTTTTACTGGATGTTCACTCGTTGCTATGGAAAAAAATTTCTTTACCCTTTGTTTCTTGCCTATAAAAGCGAACTTATTTACAAAATTTTCCGTAAAAAGCGTGGGGTATTTAGGGAAGACTGGGCTCTAATCTAAGCTTTTCCCCAGGCCCCCTACGAAACGCGCAGACGAAATGAAAACAACATTCTTTCTAACATTGTGATCGAGAGTTATTTTACGAAAATAAAATGGGAAAATTTGCTACACAGAAGCGTAAAAAACGCCAATTTTGTGGCAATCGACATACTAAACGTTCTCGTGTTGAATATATGAGGGAGAGGGTGAGCCAGTAATGCAAGAAAATAACGAGGAAAGCGAGGTTTCTTTGAGTGCTGATGAGGGCAACGTGGGCGCCATTCCAGCTGGAATTTCAGTGTCCTACAGGAAGCTTCAGCCTCGTATTCGGCAGAATTCCAGCGAGAAAAGAATGTTTTTTCCATATTTGTCAGCTTCCCAGAATGTATATAACACAATGGAAGAAAATAGTATCAAACGTAAAGGTTGTGCTTCTAAACTCCACCTCACTTGCCAAATCTGCAAATGGATGCATTTGTCTTGGATTTCAAAACGAAAAACAAAAGAGTTTTGAAGTAAATTGACGATTAGTGTATGGAATGCGAATGATTGGCAAAGGTCATGCTGGTGCATCAAAGGTTTGCTCTGTCATGAACACCTAGACCAAAGTCTTTCAAGAAGTCATCTCGTGTCATTGCTAAGCATGCAAAGACAGTTTGCTAAGAAGAGCATGAAAGCAGCTGCAAAAGAAGTGCGTGTTTTGCAACAAAATGAAGATGTTGATGGAACAAATCCTGTAAACTGTGGTATTTGATGTGACGTTACCTGGCAACGAAGGGGACATTCATCATGTAACGGGTGTGTTACGGTTATGTCGATGGATACAAGGAAAGTTCTTGATGTTGAGGCACTGAGTCACTGACTACATTTTGCAAAAGAAGCAATCATTGAACTTTTAAATTTACTGGATGTTACTCCTGACAAGTATACAGAAGTGGCTTGTCAACTTGAAGACAAGTTGAGAGTTTCGCATGCAGAACACAAATCCACGCCCAAAGTTAAAAAGAGGCGTAAAGTGATGAGAGGACTGATAAAACAAAAGTATGACAAAAACAAACAGGGGGAGAGAGTAAAGTAAGGTGCTGGAGAGTTCTATTGACTTTTAGGGACATGAAGTGTTTTTGGTAGCCAATTACATAGTATGAAAAGTTTAAACTGTATTTTCTCCAATAAACGATTTTCGCAAGGTTTGTAAACTGCCAACAATGATATCTCAAAAACAATTTAACAGATTCGGCTAAAATTTTCAGAGGATGTTTACTTCATCAAAAGCTATGCAATGAACTAGAATGAAGTCATTAGGTCAAATACTTTTTGTGCTATAAGCGAAAATTCATGCTGATCATGATTAAATTTCAGGCACAACATTGTTTCATTCAGAACTTAGAAACTATTTATCTGATTTAAAATCTTTTAGTTCATTGCATGGGTCTAGTAGCGCTTATTATTTTCCCAAAGTTTCATAGACAAATCTTAAATTCCTTTCCAGTTATCATGTTTGGCGCAATGGTCCGCTGCAAGGCGTTTCGAGCTGTTATCTTGGTAACCATGGCAACAGCATATGTCGAACTCACATAAATGTAAATACTTTTCTATGGACTTTCATAATATACCATTTAAACTTTATTGCTAGTTTTAACTGAATATAAAAAAAATATTTTGAGGGTCATTCCACCTAACCGACTGCATATAAGTCCCGTAAGGGCTCAAGCGGCAAGCTTTTGACGAGGACTTACGCCCGTATTCTAAAAGCTAACTCACACTCAATGATTGGAAGTTCAATCTGCTGTGAGCTTCTCTTACATGAGTGTCAAGAATAGCTGGAGGGTGAGTAGTCACATAGTAAGATACGACACTAACCCTCCAGCTATTCAAAAACAGCAATGATACTCGAGAGATGCTCAGATCGAACTTCCACTCATCGAGTGTGAGGGTGAGTGAGCTTTTAGAATACAGGCGTTAGAATTTTACGTTGGAATCAGATTATAAATTTAAAAATAATTATATAGTATTGAAATTGAGTGCATTACGCAACATTTTTAATTAGATGTTACACTTTGATCTACACACTAAATCTATACAACTAATCTTTGTTTTCATAAATGGAAAAACCACTTCAATACTCCGATCGAATACAATTCAAAACTACTAATTGCAGAACTTACCAGCTCTTTTATACGCTATTTTGACGGTTAATTCCCAAGCTGATTGCCAATCTGGAATATAGCCTTTGGTATTCAAAGCATGAGTATAGCTTTCAAGCATATCTGCCAGTTCTATAAACAGATGTCGTTATAAAGATGCTCTGAAAAGTTAGTTGATTATTTGATATTTAAAAGAATCAATAAACTGAGGTTTTAATAGGCAATTCCAGCTTTTAGTTTATGCCTGCAGGGGATGATGGGAAGTAAGGTATCACAGTGCTGATTATGCTGAAATATTTCAATAAAAACTACCGAAACAACCGAAATATTGTAATATTTACAAGTATAAGCTATCACTCCGTGTTTACACGGCCACCATATCTATTTTTCAGCATAATCAGCAATGTGATACCTTACTTCCCATCGTCCCCTGCACGCGTAAACTAAAAGCTGGAATTGCCTATTAGGAGCATTATGTGCAGTACCAAAATTATGTGCAGTATCGTAATAGCTGTTGGATAATTAACAATTATTGGATGAGGTTTTTGTGATATGTGGAATTATCAAGGTCGAGGTAAGCGCTATCAGCCGAGCCGAAGCCGAGCCGAAGGCGAGGCTGATAACGCTTACCGAGACCTTGATAATTTTGCATGTCGCAAAAACCGAGTTCAATAATTGTTTTATTATACATTTGTTTGTGTTAAATAGATACCGCTTGCTAACCATCGCAGGCTCATTTGCGGATAACTCAGCTATCTACCAGCAGATAACTGAATTTTCTGTAGGTTGCGTGATTGCGCGATTTAACTGTAAGCTCTTAGCCAATCAAATTGCTTTTACCAACTACAATGTATTATAATAGCATTATGCATGCATGCATGCATGCATGCAGTTAAAATATATTCAAGCTGCATATATTTACATTTTAAGCAATCGTGTTTAAATACAGGAGAACTTAACATGGTACATGTATTAAGTGTGGAGCTGTACTGCATGTGCAGCATGATACTGGAATTGCACTAAACAGATTAGGACGTTGCTTTGTAGTTTGGGATGCTATGATAAATATAGATATATGGAACCGGTGATTATTTGCAGGAAGTGGTACAATCTCACACCATATAGTATTGTGGGCTCAATTTCCTGCTGGCGGCCATTGTGTGGGCCAAGTAGATCAATTAATCTGGAAATATTCAGTTTTGTAACCCGTCGTATACTTAAACCAACCTTTGAGAATCCTTGCTTCTTTTAGCTGATTCTTATTGAAAATGAACCAAACACGGTATTTTATATATCGTTATTTGTTGGATTAATATAACAAAAGCTCGCGATACAATGGTGTGACTCTAATCTTGTAAGTATGACATGTCCAAAGATTCTTTAACTTTTCTGAGATCGGTTTTGTATTGCTAGTCGGTACAAGCTGGTCATCCTGCCAATGGTATATAAAAAAGCTTCCCTCGACTTAAAGATAATAAATTCAGTTGAAATGTATAAATGTCAGTCGTATGCAGACCATGCAGTCTTAAATATTATAATCATGAATTAACACATTTTAGGTTATAATTATATGAATGTTATGACGAATGTGCCTTCTGGAAAATTCGGATTCGATCCAGACTAGCATTTATAGTCCCTTCATTTAAGCAGGAATTACGGGATTATAATTGAATGCTTCTATATCGTGCCTCAAGTTAAACAGCCGTAGTATAAATGCCCATATATTTAAAGTAAAAACCATATCAACTTACGAGTTCCTGTGAGGAGTGAGTCATTGATTCCCTTTTTCGAATGATATTTTTCAGCAATAACCGTCTTCAGGATATCTAGTTTCACCAAAAACTCTCCATTTAGATTCTTGTTGTTATTTGGCTTTCCCATATTTCTCAATACTTCCTTTTCATGAGATGGCACAGGCAGAGTAAATGCATTAATTGATTTAAAAAATGATCTAATGCTATCACGAATTTCGTTTCTTCGTTGAACAGCTTCTGATATTCCCCTTTCCTTCTTTAGGATCTGGCAAGCGAAAGAAAGTGATCAGTAATCATGATCTTCATATGATTATCGCATAACAGTTATGTTTAAAACGTCTTGCGAAGCGTTTGAGGTTGAATTCTACCTTAAATTGAAGCTTATGTACTGTTTAATAAACGAGCATCTAATGAGGACACGACTACAATAGACTCTGCCTTATTAGTATTCTTTATATAAAGAATACTAATTAGGAGTGTTTTATCAGGTTTAAAGCCACCTGCACGTGACATATTATGGTTGACATGATTTGTCAATAAGCTTATGCATGAATTATTAATGAGTGTTTGAAATTACGTATAATAACATACCTAACATATAGATGTTTGGGGAATTGATAATTTTGTAATTATAAAAGTGATATTTTTAGGGGATTTTTCATTTGTAAAAATATTCTTAACAAAATTATCGTGTTACCATGACATGATGACAACTGCTTTAAATACTTCATGTTCGGAAAATACAATGGTTTTGTCAGCAAGGCGAGGGATTTCTGCATGCATGCATGTATTTTCTAGTAATATACCAAAACTGCACACAATGTACCCAAAATCACGGAAACAAAGTTTCATTTATAGTGGACAGTGTGTTATGGAATGAATTTCTAAAGAACGTATGAGGAATTTTCTTTCAGACAATTAAAGAGAGAAATTAATCAATTACGTCAAAATTCGTTCGGACTCCCGAAGGCGATCCTATAAATCAACTTTTTCTAATTAATTTGTGTAGTTAGTATATACAATTACTTTATGGTTTCCGTGTTTGGATGGCCTGATCCAAACACGCGGGAATGTTGCGAGGGTTAAGAAAAGCGAGCGAAATCACGAGCCGAAGGCGAGTGATTTTGCCCGCTTTTCTTAACTCGAGCAACATTCCCAAGTGTTTGGATCATTCCATCCAAACATGGAAACCATAAAGTAATTGTTTTATAAAATAACAACAACACGATAGTCTTCCGTGTTTGGATGGCCTGATCCAAACACGGCTTTCGACCAATCAGAATACGCGTTATGTACATGTTATTTTATAATAGGTAATCATGCGATGGCGAGTACACTTAGGGATTAATAGTACGAGTGATGTTTGGAAATTTTGCCAAAATTGGACGAGCCGCCGGGGCAAGTCCAATTTGGCAAATTTCCAAACATCACGAGTGCTATTAATTTCTAATTGTACGAGCAACATCGCATGATTACTTGTTTATTATTAGCATGACAAAATTGGATACGCATACTTCTCAATGTCAACATCATATTCTCTCGCCAAAGCCCAGTCCTGCCAGACTTTCAACCAAAATTTAGAGCTTTTGTTCGAATTTTCATTTAGTTCTTTTGTTAAAGCAAAATTTGGTGCTTTTGTCGTATTTTCATCTAGTTCCTCCAGGGCAATTTCATTTCACATTTGTGTTTAAAATACCTTTCCGCCATTTTGTTTGTTTTGGGAAAATCATCAATTGTACTGCAGTACAATTAATGAAATAATTGTACTCCTCTCAACCAATCAGCATCCGGTAATTTTGTCATGCTAATAATAAGATTTGTAATGTATAATGTGTGATGTGTATCATATTTAGCATATTGTTCCAATGTATGTTTAAACTGAAGATCTGTACAACAGTTTTGCTTCAAGTGCACACACCGTTGGGTGAACCTTAAATTCTGATGCATTTTTGTGGTATTTTAAAGTTTTTATAATTAGGCGGAAGGAATCACGCTTACCTTATAGATTTACTAGACTTAATCTGTAAGCAATCACACGATAAGATACTGCAAGTTACTAATTTATTTATTTACGAATTATATTGAGCAATTAACGTTTCATAAACCCGTTCTATATTCAAGATTCTATATATCCCGACATGATAGATATCTCAACGTTGAACCGCCTGAGGACGACAAAAATTCACATTTAATATTTTCGATCGATTGTTTAGTAATGTGTGTAGATAACCTGAATGTTCTACACATGCGCACAGACGATTTAGTTCATCCTTAGGTTGAAAGAATGGATGAATGTAGTTTGTCATATATTGGACCTTACAGTACCTTTTGTTCAAGATAAGTTTTGATATCCACAGGTTTGTTATTTTCGTCGGTAGTTTCAAGTGTAACGTCTCGGATGAGCCAAACGAACTCAGGCGAATACTCTTTAAATTTCGCGACATCCTCACGAGTATTCTCGGCGTTGCTACGAACACGAATGCTATCGGATAACTTGGACACAAAGCTAAGTGAAGAAGTGAAGAGGAAACTTCAATGTGTTTGGATAATTACGTAAAAGAAAGTACAAAAACGAGGAAAACGGGAAGCTTGTGGACGATTCATTGGAACACCTAGTTGTAACAATATCCGACATGTTTCCGCTCTCTGTCGGAAATTAACATGATTGCCGTGAATGAAAAACTTCAGAACCATGTAATAACGTAACGACGTTGAAATCATATAATTACATTGTAGCAATACAGGTAAAAGAATAGACCTTATACATAATGACGTCACAAGGCTTGATGCCCGCGACGAATGCTGGTCTTAGTAGACATCGCCCAGGAAAATTGAACAATTCAAAATGGCCACTATCGAAAGTTTCCCGGGCGATGACAACTAAGACCAGCATTCCTCAGGGGCTTCAAGCCTTGTGACGTCATTATGCAAAATGTCTATAGTAATGTTAAACCAGGAAAAATAATCGATGAAATTTTAGAATTTCATTTGGATTTTAGTCTTTTGATTTCATCACAGTAGATTCTGAAAGAAATTTTCTCAGGTAAAACTCCCAATTATAACAAGCATTTAGCTGCCATGGTTATCATCAAACGTTCTTCGTTAACTGCATGATTCCACGTTATATTTCAGTTATGAAGATAAATGAAGATGACCTACAATGATCCTGAGATGAATAGGCTACTTACTGGAGCTTTTCCAAATCAGAATTGTTAGGAACATTTTTGCTATTATAGATGAGCAACGAGCTCAGTAAAACACTGAGTGTAAAAATTTGGTTATCCGTTGCATCAGTCGAATCCTTGCCGTCTATAGAACCTATGCCTTCAGAGTCCAGAAATACAAGTGTGGTCTCTTCTCCTGTCGGCAATCTGTGATTGATTGCTTTCTTTCCAATCCAAATGCCTTGAAATAAAAATATTAATAATATTTAGATGCATGCAAAGTTGAATTATTGCCAAAAATCACTGATGACGTTTAGTATAGACAGAATCTTTATGACAACAAGTGATCTCAACGATACCTTTAGATAAGTCGTGTGCGCTGAATTTCACAGGGCAGAGCCTTATTATTTAACTCTTTCCGGAATGCACCACAGTATTTGGGTACCGCACGATTGACACAAAAACTAACGACATGTGGACCGTTTCAGGAGTCAGGACCAAATGTATTCGATTCACAATTAAATAGCCGAATCGTTCCAATTTTTGCTCATCCATCAAGTACAGTGAATGTATATTGAAGAGGTGTTCTCCATTTTGGACGTAATGGAAAGTCTTCATGCAAATAGTTAACTCCCTCTAAGTTAATAGTATATCAATCTTGACATATCACTAATCCCCTTCACACCAGGTTTCCAGCAAAACCTTGAAACGAGTTGTCGCAATAAACTCCCCTGGTAAACTAGTCTCCCTTTCAGGTTTCCCTCCCCCTTCCATCAGATTTATTGGCCAAACCTAGAAACGACCAGTGGCAATTAAAAATGATTGGACTTCCAGAATATTTTAATGACAAATTAGGAGCTGCTGTTTGTATGATAATGAGAGCCAGGCTGGCTAGTTTAGCAAGACAGCTTGGTAAACGGGATGAATTTGGCATTTTGGTTCCTGTATATTTGTGCAAATGTCATCCAGCTTCCCTGAACGATTTTTTTAATGTTTTGTCTGCTCCTTACAATAGCTCGCGTTGGTAATGGCAACGTTAACATAACCAGTCTCACTGGATTTGAACTTTACGCCGCAGTTTTAAGAAGGAATTGAATATATTTCAAGCCATTCATGTTTTTCCCTATTTAACTTGAAAGACATTAAGGCATAGCTTCCCATACCTGTTGTAATGAGTTTTTTAAACGCTTTGACCGCAACACCACAGTGGATTTTTTGTGGTCACACCAATGTGCATCCATTGCCTTCATTTATCCGAGATCAGTGGTCAACCCGGTTAGTGAGTGTTAATATAGGAGAATTTTTATCCTGACCGCCCAGATTTCGCTAGCAATTTGTTCTATAATATGAAGTAACTAAAATATTACCCATTGTTTCTGCTTTCATTGTATGACCAAGACGAAAAACGCTTCCTTGCAGTTGCCCCAGCAAATACGACTTTCCTGTACGAGCTGGCCCAACGACACATACAACGCAAACTGGGCCAGTAATGGAGCGTAAGAACTCAAGACCTTCATTGCATGCTGCTAATCCTGTGCGATGAACACTATCGAGAAGCTGAAGTTTTCCAATCTTGCTATCCCATTGATAGTTGTTTGGAATACAAAGTGGGATTGGTCCGGTTATGGCATCTCCTTCTTCGTCGTTGTGTGCTGTGCCTCTTTTAATCGAAAATCTTGTAAAAGCATTTTCCAACGAATTATGACGCTCGTAACTGCATGTATGAAAACAGAAAGGTTGAAAGGTAAAAACAAGGCTTTAAAAATTAAATATTATATTGGCAGTTTTGGTGTACATATAGTTGACATGCATGTACACGTACATTAATTGTGTCTTTTCTTTGGCGTGTAAATGAATCAATATGAATAAAATATGAATGAATATATGAAACCAAATAAGTATTATGGGGAATATTCTTAATTTAAAGGTACTTTTACAGTAAGTTGTTAAGAATTTGTGTTTCTTTGAATTTATACCTGGCTAAACCTGAACTAATCTTCTTCAATTTGTCCAGAAGTGACGATAGCTTTTGAATCATCCCAAATTTGTCTCCGTCCCTCTCAATGTCGATATCTAAAAGCATCCATGATTGTCATGTTTTCACTCGCTACTCTAGTTTTAATAAATGAATGCAAAGGGCCAGTCTAAACGTCACATGCAATACAATTTTAATATTTCAACATACTTTCCGCATGGGATTTCTCGTGATTCTTTTTGTAATTTTAAAGATATTTTAATAGCGATTAATTAAGCTTTGCGTAAAAAAGTAAGACAGACGGCAAGGCCGAATTTTCTTGGCACAATTTTCGTTCGATTTCTGCGTGTCATTTTTCTTTCATATGTGACACAGGAATAGTTAAGCATTCTAGCCTTAAAACAACAAGCACATTTACTTTTTATTGCTATGTAGCGTAAAATTTTTCTTTGCTAGACGTTTGTCGCTGAACGCGAAGCCTAAGCTCTCTAACTATATTATTATATACTATACAGCTAGCCTATACTATAGATATTATTATAACATTTTACTAACCGTTTGGAATTTTTTCCGATCCGTATATAGTTCTAAGCTCATTGATAATTCTATTTTGGAGAGGAGCTATTTCATGAATGGAAATTACTTTCACAGGTGCCGACTTTTCCATATTTCCACCTCAGGTTTCACTAGAAAATAATACCAACATACTATGTACATATTTGATATTTTGATATGTTTACTCTATTGTTTTGAAAATAAATCGGCCAACTGTCCCCCCCCCCCCCGACCCACACACACTTTCTTCATGCAGGAACAATTGTGGAATTCTTCAGGTCCAATTGTGTAAAGCTGACAAAACGTGGGGGAGGGGCATATATCATAACATATCTGTGGCTTTCAGTTTATCATAAAACGTGTCTACAGAGAGAAATAGCGTTTCGCAGACCGTAAAAATAGAAAAAATTTCCAGGCGACCATATCCCCTGGCCGGCTACGCCCTTGGATAGAAATTGAAAATTGTACACTACAAGTCCATGCCATGCAAAAAGCCTTTAACTATAAAGCAACATTATTGACATTGTTTTGCTAAATTTTCACTCGGGAACAAAACATGCAAAAATGGTTCAACATATTATATACAGTGGATGTCATATATACACTTTCTAGATAATCGCAATACTCAATAATCGGTAATATGTCAAATTCAAATATTGTTATATTTTGTTATAATTTCTTTAGAAATGTCAAAATATTGTTATAATTTCTTATGTCATGCGAAATGTTATGCGATTTTTATCTCAAAATACTGTTGCATGCAACGATCTATAAATTATAATCCTGATTTTATTTCTTGTTTTATTTTTCTTGGAATATTTATAAATCCTGCATGTACGGTCACGAGTATCTGAGTTTCTTGGAAAAAAAACGTCGCATGCACCTACAAATGACATATTAAACCAAACCAAACTTCGAAGAGATTGTTGTTACTGAGCAAAGTGAATCGTACATATAGATGACTACATATACATTCTGATGATCTGGTCTCATCCTATTGTTTTAAAGTTTTTTTACCTTGCAAGAATCACGCTTGTTTAAATAATACATAATTACCTCAGTATTTTAACTTTACGATGCATTCAAACATCACTAATGTTCATTATATGATAAATATTGCAATCTATATGATAAATATTGCAAGTTAAATTGTCCAGTCTTCAATCAAATTTCTCGATTACAAAAGTCGTTACTGCTATATATAATTATTAGATCTCAATGTAACCTAGGTGTTCTCGTTCAAAAGCAACTAACTAGGGCATTTAATGCTCAAGCCTCGACGCTTCTGAACTATCTAGTCAAGCACATCCATGCATGCATATATAAATAATACAGTGCCATTTAATCTGAAGTTGAACTAACATATCGATATTAACTTTTTACCTTAAAACAACGAAACCTTGCCACGTACTCCCAAATGCTGCTCTCGTCGTTTGAACAAATGTTTGTATTGGCACAGATAAACCTGAAATAACGAAAATCCAGATGGAAATGAAGCTTTATATTATTCAACCGCAATTTATTCTCGGTATGACATTTAGGGGGAAATCCGTAGCCAAAAATGATAATTACATAATAATCTGAAATCTGCTGACTTCCGTGCTTTGACGAAGCTGGCGATGTTATTTATCTTAAATTGACAGTAAAGACCAAAAACGTTTTGTTCAGACATGTCGTATGGCGTATTTTCGTTAACTTTCGTTTATGTTTTAATATAGGTTTCCATGTACGACAATTTTCCTTGTAAACTAATTAAAAGTACTCAGATTCATGCTTCCTTGAATTCCTTAAACACAAAGTGATAGTGCATGATGACATAAAATTTATTAGGAAAGTGATACTTTCCTCACCAGGTACAAGTTTCAGTCTCTTAAATTATTAAGTTATATTTAATAAATTTTTGTCATGCAGGCATTCGGCTGACGGCTGAGATTACGCGAACTTGAACGGTCATCGGGTCATGATAGATAAACAACAAAAACAGAAATTGAATACCAACGGGGAATACCCGTCAGTTTCGAAGTATTTAATTAATGACTCATGAGTCAAGCCATTGTCGGTTTTCTTGCAATTTCATAATAAGTTTGTCACTTCAGGGCATATTGTAAACACTGGACTGGACTTTGGACTATGGACTTTGGACTTTGGACTTTGGACTTTGGACTATGGACTTTGGACTTTCGATTTTGAAGTTATATTATTTTTAAGATTTTCGTATAATTACAGTTGTGCATGATATAATATTCAAGGTAAAAAATACTATCAGTTATATAGGTATACCAGTGCAATTTCCAGGTGATCTTGATACGCGGAAAAGTACTGGCACTAGTTGTCAAATAGAAACTGATCATTTTGTGATTAAAACAACTGAATATCTCCTGTGATATACTTTATTTCGATTCCATATTTTTGTCAGAGCTATAGTTTTCATAACCAAACATAATTACAAAATTTCAACTAGTTTCATAAAGAATAACGAAAGATATAATTGACTGAATACATCAAAATGGATTTCTATTCGAACAACACTTTCTGAGCGCTGATTGGCTAAAATACGAACACGAGATCACCTGGTTCATAGATATAGCCTGTGGGATAACAGGATCATCTCAGTAATATTTTTAATTTAATATTTAAATTTTGTTGGAATATTTGTATTTATAGTATGTATAGTACAGTTTATACTGCACTTCTTCTTTATCAGTATAGATAATAATAGATATATAGAAACAATTGTGACAAAGGTAGCTTGGAAAATACAAAATATTGAGAAACTAGCACGTATAAGTATAAACTACACGCGATTATTATTGCGTCTTTGGCTTTGAACAATTATTCGCCAAGGCGAGGCCGTGATTATCGGGGAATTTGTAGTCTCCCTCGCAGCCGCCAGTTGTGTACGTTCTCTCTGATGTCTGCAAAGGAGGCTAGGGAATTTGTCAAATTTGACCAATCAACTTGACAACTTGTAGGATTTGTTATATATTTATTCACTTGCGCAAAAATACTAATAGTACTAATGACGGTATTGTTCATATCTTTGCATAATAGTTTACACCGGTTTAGCGCCTAAATAGGCTGTGTTTACAATGTATTTTGTCTGTGTCAGTTTTAGCTTTTCATAAATGTTTCAGCCATAGTGAACACGAAAACTCTCATAGTCATCATACTTTATAAAATACGAATATATAATACATGCATTATCATTGGTAGTACTGATTACTTTATGATAATCTATATAGTATTACTTTATGTATATATTTATGTCACTCTATATTATTGTCTATATATGTGGCTCTTTTGCGTACGTTATGCGGCTGAGCATTAATCTTTATACTACGATTACGATTCCCTCCTGGTTCATCACTTGCAAGTGGTAGTATTACAGTATAAAACGTGGCAAACAGTTGCTAGACTACCTGAAGCACATAGACATAGATTTTTGCCTTCTCATACACAACTGAGTAGGTCTTAAAGTGTGTAAATTTCCATTCAAATATTCCTGTCCATCTACTAACACTTATTAATAATAACTGAAGCACACAGTCTTAGTGATAAGGATAGCTAACTAGAATGTCTTTCAAAAATAAGTAACATTAACAAAACGTTACTGTGTAACGGAGTAAACAATTACACAATTCAGTACTAGTATAAACTATTATGCAAAGATGAACAGTCACAATACTCAATACTCAATAGGCGCAATAATAATCACTTGTATAGTTAATATTTTTGTATTTGCCGAGACACTTTTGTCACATTTCAATTTGTTTCTGACAATTAATCTATTATCTATATGATAAAGAAGAAGTTCTGCAGTATAAACTGTACTATGCATACTATACTACAAATATTATATAAAATTTAAATATTAAATCCCAAAATATTGGATAATCCTGCTATCCTACAGGCTATATCCGTATGAAATTGCACTGCTGGTATACCTATATAACTGATACTAGAGAATTTTTACCTTGTATATTATATTATGCATGTGCATGCAGTGTAGCACGCTTTTCAGCAGCAAATTTTCGTTCTCTGTTTAGATTTTAATATAATTATACGAAAATCTAAAAAAAATATAATTTCAAAATCGAAAGTCCAAAGTCCAAAGTCCATAGTCCAAAGTCCAAAGTCCAGTCCAAAGTCCAGTCCAGTGTTTACAATATGCCGTCACTTCAGCTATATTATCTAAACAGGAATGTGCGTACTTTTCATATTTGACACAGAGGAGGTTGGACAGCTAATTAGCGAGTTGTCACGTGAGCTCTCGACCAATGAGATCGCTCTATTTTCCATCGTGTTGGCGAAGATTTTTGGCCGTCAAATTCGCATTGGACACAGAAGAACTCAAAAAATATATATAAATATTCAAATTTTTCTATCAAAATGCAACCATGGCCTTAGTATTATAAAAGGACTGGCGATATGTGCAAGAATTTCTGAGGTAAACGTTATTTTTTAACCTGTTTTCGATGATTAAAGTTGGTCATGCCGTGGCAACGTGATGACTCAAGTCCGAGTCTGTTTACAATTTTCAAACTAAAAAATCTGGAATTCCCACGGTTCGAAATTGACAGCAAGATGTAATTTTATTGTTGGGGATGGGTTGGTGCTTTAGGGTTTAGGCTCAATTCTTGCAGAAGGGTTACATAAAGTCACAGCAATTTCAAAATTAATTACATGGCTTGACAAAATAAATTCTATTCAGTCACGAAATAGGTAGATGCATTTATTGATAGCACATGTTTTTTTAAGTTTAGATATAGGTAATGAGAACCATATTGGTGTCCTAGTAATAAATTTATGCCACAATAAAAAAGCAATATTGCTATTTTGAGGGAGTTGCACATGACAGATATTGTTTTGTTATAGATACACACCTACTTATATTAAATGATTTTTGTTTGGCAATAAAGTGAAAGGTAAAAATGCTGGAAAAATCTAAAAAGTTAGCCAATTTAAATAACATTTCTATAACTTGCTAAACCTAGTCAGTTACTATTATTTCACAAACATCTGTCGACATACACTCATGCCCCTCCTTACCACTTAAGTCTCCCACTCACCACATCGCTTTATGAAAATTTTTGGATAAAATCCTATTTTAAAAAAGTCAACCCTATACTTTATATGCTGAACATAGACCTCTAAGATATCTCATGCAGCAATTAGTGGGTGCAAATAATATAGCCAACATCACATATGTCCATCCAGTTCCATAGTCTACATCAATTGCTATTGCACTTGGGTCCGTTGGATTCAATGGCTTTGGCCGTATTCTTACATTCACTGGTTTATCTTGTCCATGAATAGCAAGGCATGCCTGTTACAAATGATGTTGGTAATGTTTCTCATGAACAGCACCAATGCACTTGAATGGCACAGCATGGGTGATTTCGTCCTCGTCACTTTCATCCTGATCACTTAACTGGTCACCACTTTCTGCCCTATCACCTTCATTACCATATCCATCCTGACCAGGTTCAAGACCAGCCAACCACTGAACCACTCAAGTAGATCTCTTTCTACAAAATCATAACAAGAAAATTTTTATTTTATTATTTTATACATACACTGTAATCTCTAAAATTAGCAATCTAATGCAAAAGTGTGTCACTATTTACAGTAATATTAGAACAATACACAAATATTATTTTACAGATGAAAATTGAAAAATATAACTATACTGTATGCACATAGATGTAAAAATCTATCCATACAAACAGGCATTCGTTTAATTAACTCAAAACGTGTACATATGTATCACAGTGACACAGTACATATACACACACAATAGGGTCAAACTAGAGGCATTATAAACACAAAAAGTACAAGAATAAAAACAACAAAGCGGAAATTTGACTATAAAATAACACGATAACTGTAATGCATTGTAGTATACCAACCTTAAATACTTCGCTTGTTTTCACGTTCATGATACACGGAGATTTAACGCCATCCAACTTAGAAAGAAGTGCCTCGCTATTGGGAATA
>CACRXK020003462.1:0-36150 GCA_902702795.2 Paramuricea clavata | reverse complement strand
GAGTACTTCTCCAAATAAAACATATTCTGTGTGGACGTAGCCAACACCAGAATCAAAGTGTGAGGGCGTAGCCTCGTGCAAGAAGAAATCTAAGTAAAATTAAACAGTATCTGGTGACATAAAAGTATAAAACACATACAACCGAAGATAACAGACTAACAACTAGGAAGGCTTGCTAAAGCCTTAAGAATAGCACCGCGATAACTGCGATACAGCGTGTATTGCGCTCTACGATTGAAATGAATACCGTCTGGTAGAAACGGAGATTTTACGCGCTGTAAGAATCCCTTATGACTCCAGCAAAAAACGTTGGGAACACCGTCCAGAACGACCTCTAAATATTGGTTCAAAATAAACGCCTGCCTGTTGAACTCCGGGGAAGCTGCCCGATGTGTAATGAGGCAAACCCCTACTATCTCAACATAAGGGAGCTGAAGTAAAAGATGAACGAGGTCATCGATTTTGGAACCCACTACTTCGGGTTTGCTATGGCTAAGGTCGTTAGTACCCACTTCCAAAATTACAATGGCAGGCCGAAATGAACGAACTTTATCTAAATCAAACGCGATCAACTTGTCTACTGTGCGTCCCCCAATTCCATGCCCTTTGTATATTAAAACTAATGGCCGCACGGACGTCGAAATTCGAGCGCAAATCGCGATGGAGACGTTTGACAAACGACTGTCCAAAAACAAGAACTTTTGGGCGTGTCAATTCCATAATACCCAAATTAAAAGTATCAAAATATAAGAATAATATAAGAATAATAATAATTGAAAATCTCACCTGTATAAAGGTAAAAGAAAGAAGTCCAAAATGTCAAAGAAAATTCGTATGTCTTCACTCGATCACGAGAAAGGTTGAATTGAGAAGTGAATAACTTTGTTTTGCTTTTAGTAGCTAAAATTTGGCCTTGACTTTATGTTTCTTACGTAGGTAAAAGCACCGGAATTTCCTTCTCCGCCAAGTCCCACCTTAATCTGCCAGAATCCAATCTAACTATTTCCTACTTTTATCTTATCACTATAATTCAGGCTTGACATAAAAAAACATATTTCCGTAGGAAATATTTTTATTTGAATAATTGAATACAGTTGAATGTGAGGTCCAATCTAAGGCCGAATCTGGGGCTACCTTCACAGTGCTAAAACGACTGCTATCTCTAAGCGAAGGCATGGCTGTAAATCTACTTACGAAGTTTTGAACATTCAACCAGGGCGCTATAAACCTACGCGCGCTTAATATAGTCATAGTTAATGACCAGAACACAAAAACGGAAGCCGTCTCAAATTTCAACACTTTGATTTATGACATATATGTCTCCCTTGGATGCCTCGAAATTTCTCCCATTTATACACTAGTCGTCTATTTCTCTTACATTGGTGTTACTACAGTAAGAAACTGTTGCTTGCAGAAATAAAAGCCTACAATGAAGACTTTTCTGTCAACGCCGCGCGATAAGTTCAGCAAAATTCAATTTTTATTACCTCGAACATGTCTGTCAAATGTGATATCTTGCCCAATACTTTGAATTACGTTTCCCACATTAGAACCGCATTGTGACATATCATATATATTCATATTATATTTTTATTTATTACCTCGAACATGTCTGTCAAATGCGTTTAAATATATTTTGCCAAATACTTTGAATTACCTTTCCCACATGAGAACCGCATTGTGAGATATCATATATTCTTATTATATTTTTATTTATTACCTCCAACATGTCTGCCAAATGCGTTTTAATTAAAATATTTTGCCAAATACTTTAAATTGCGTTTCCCACATGAGAACCGCAACGTGAGATATCATATATTCATATTATATTTTTATTTATTACGTCCAACATGTCTGTCAAATGCGTTTAAATATATATTTTGCCAAATACTTTGAATTACGTTTCCCACACGAGAACCGCAATGTTAGATATAACATTATATTTTTATACACATGCTATAGTTGGCTAAAGTGTATGTAAGTAATAATAAAATATAGCAATGTAATATCTAATATAAGCATCCTACACCGAATGACACCCCGCGACCATCATACACCATCTATACCATCTTTACCATCTGACAGCTCTTCTCTGTATAACCACCCTACACCATCATACACCATCTGACAACCATCTGACACGCTTCGACCATCATACACCATCTGACACATTTCGACCATCATACACCATCTGTACCATCTTCACCATCTGACAACCCTTGCCTGTATAACCACTCTACACCATCATACACCATCTGACAACCATCTGACACACTTCTACCATCATACACCATCTGACAACCATCTGACATACTTCGACCATCATACACCATCTGTACCATCTTCACCATCTGACAACCCGTCCCTGTATAACCACCCTACACCAACTGACAACCATCTGACACACTTCGACCATCATACACCATCATACACCATCTGACAACCATCTGACAAACATATGACACACTTCGACCATCATACACCATCATACACCATCTGACAACCATCTGACAATCCTCGACCGTCATACACCATCTGTACCATGTTCACCATCTGACAACCCTTCCCTGTATAACCACGCTACACCATCTGACAACCATCTGACACACTTCGACCATCATACACCATCATACACCATCATACACCATCTGACAACCATCTGACAAACATCTGACACACTTCGACCATCATGCACCATCATACACCATCTGACAACCATCTGACATACTTCGACCATCATACACCATCTGTACCATTTTCACCATCTGACAACCCTTCCCTGCATAACCACCCTACACCATCTGACAACCATCTGACACACTTCGGCCATCATACACCATCATACACCATCTGACGATCATCTGACACATTTCGACCATCATACACCATCTGACAACCATCTGACAACCATCTGACACACTTCAACCATCATACACCACCGTACACCATCTTCACCATCAGACATCAGATGCCTGTATTGGACATTACTCTCAAAGATGTTCGAAACGTACCTGGAAAACTACACTACACAGCCGACACTCTGTCCAGGAAGATACCTGAAAGCACAGTCCAACCAACCGTAGAAGAAAATGAAATCACCATCGCCGACGGGTTATTGCTCAAAGGAACAAGACTGGTCATTCCATCCCGCTTGCAACGCCAAATCCTCAACCAAAAAAACGAAGGTCACCAAGGTATCAGCAAATGCAGAGAACGAGCCAAAATATCCGTTTGGTGGCCAGGACTCAGTGCCCAAATTAAAGGCATGGTCGAAAACTGTACAACATGCAGCAAATACAGACAGCAGCATCCAGAACCATTGATGCCAACGCCACTCCCTCAAAGACCATGGCAATTGATTGCAACAGACCTTTTTATTCTAGAAAAGGTTACTTACCTACTGGTGGTAGATTATTATTCTCGCTACGTCGAAGTTGTGGCATTACCTAAAAGTATAAGTTCATCGAAGATCATTCAAGCCCTGAAAACCATTTTCGCCAGGCACGGGATTCCTGACGAGGTACGTTCCGACAATGGGCCTCAATATCATAGTGACGAATTCGCCCAGTTTGCAAAGCAGTGGGGATTCAAACACAGTACCAGCAGCCCTCGTTATCCTCAAGCGAACGGCGAAGTGGAACGAGCAGTAAAGACAGTGAAAAACATCCTGAAGAAGGAACAAGATCCAAGAAAAACGCTACTGGCATATAGATCAACACCATTAGCAAGTGGATACTCGCCAGCAGAACTCATTATGGGAAGAAAGATAAAGTCGGCAATACCAATAACGCTACCACATTTAACACCACGACTGCCAAACCAGAAACTCTTCGTAGAAAAGGAAGAAGTATATAGATCGAAGCAGAAAAAGAACTTTGACAATCGCCACAAAGCTCAACCATTAAAACCTCTACCACCAGGAGCAACAGTTTACATCACAGACATGGATTGTACGGGAACAGTAATTAGACCATCAAAGAAACCAAGATCATATCTGGTTGATACTCCTACAACGGTAGTAAGACGAAACCGGGTACAGCTGCAAAACATTCCCAAGAACATTGATAAGGAACAAGACGAACAGGAAACAATACCATCATTAAATATAAATAGCAGACCTAACAGAATTAAAACATTGTCTTTGAAAGCAAGGGAAAATCTTGGAATAGAGTAGTTGACATTCAAAATTATTAAAACATTAAAGTTACAAATAAGATAAGCGAAAGACAGAGCTAAGTTGACATTACGTTTTATATCTTTAAGAAATGGGAGATGTAATGTGATTCAATTAAGATTAACTGTTACTAATATTAACTATTACTAATGACGGGGCCACGTGTATATAAACTAATGTATTGATATTAAAGTCTCTTTCAAACCTTACTACACTATAAAGGCAGGGATTCGAGCTAATACACGTATTACTAACCATAGTGCGGGAAAAACACATAATGTGCCACCAACACATATTGCTCAAGTTACAGGTCACAAAAATCTTCAATCTATAAACAATTATAGTTGTTTACGTGAAGAACAGCAAGAAGCCATTTCATCGTTGTTGTCTACAGACACTTCGTCGCCATCACAAACGGATGAGTCGCACTCAAGGGCATTAACTCTTCCTCTTAAATCAGCAAAGCAGCACAATGAAACAGAAAGTTTATCGATGTTCAAAGGTAATTATATCACTGGTGGTACTTTTAACATACACGTTGCGAGTTCTACAGCGTCAAATAGTCAAACTTTAATAACCGATAGTCCCAAGAGAAAATACCGTAGACTGTGCCCTTTAGACAGCAGCGACAGCAGCCAAGACAACTACTGTAAGTCAGTTGAATTTTTAAACTTTTTGAATACGAGTTTGTTTGATAAACATGTAGTATGAGTGAAATGTAGTAGCCTATTTTTGATTTTTTTTGCATGCATTTAAAGGTTTGTTATTTAGTTTTTTTCGTGAAGTTGAAAGACGTTATTTTATTAATAATTAAAGCATTTGAAGTTTATGAAAATGGATATTTTATTTTATTTTGCTTAAAAAGACTGTCCTTTACATAATAAACAGAAAAATACATGGGTGCTTGGAAATACCAGATTTATTTCACGTGTTGAACATGATATCATATTCAACACACGAAATAAATCTGTTATTTCCGCGCACCCATGTATTATTCTCTATTTATTCAAACAAACATAAGCTCACCTTTAACAGTTTCTTCCATTCCATTTAATGCAATAACTTCTTCCTCTTGAGATTGTTGCTCTTTTGCAATTTCCATGGCCTTCTTATACTGGTTAAATGACATTTCAAACTGTTTGTTTAATCTATATGATTTTCCTAACTCAATGAATATTTGAATTTCTCGTAATTTTTCCACTCCCTCACTTTCAAATTTTACGGCTTTTTCAAAGTATTCAATATCATGGTATACAATTCCCATTGTAAACTGAGTTTTCAATCTATCAGCATATTCTAAGGCAACGCCCCGCTCTTGCACAATTTCCAAGACTTTCCGGTAGTACTGAATAGCCGTTTCTAATTGATTGCTCAATCTGTAAGCATGCCCCAACCCATTGTACGCAACTGTCTCCTGTTCTTTATCTCCACGCTGTTGTGCAATTTCCGAGGCTATTTGGTAGTGATGAATAGCCGTTTCAAATTTATTGCTCAATCTATAAGCATGACCTAATCCATTGTGGGCAAATGTTGCGCGTTGTTCCTCCCCACGTTCATATGCAATATTCACCGTGTTTTGATGGTATCGAGTAGCCGTTTGAAAACGATCGTTCAATCTGTAAGCATCTCTTAACGCATTGTACGAAACTGTTTCTTGTTGTTCATCTCCACCCTGCTGTGCAATTTCCACGGCCTTCTCGTAGTTTTAAACAGCCATTTGAAGCTGATCGTTCAATCTATAACCATGTCCTAACCCAATGTAAGAAACTGTTTCCTGTTGTTTATCTCCACCTTCTGGCGCAAATTCCAAGGCTTTCTGATAATATTGAATAGCTGTTTGAAACTTAATGTTCAACATATAAGCATGTCCTAATCCATTGTATGCAACTGTTTCCTGTAGGTTATCTTCATGTTCATGTGCAACTTCCACGGCTTTCTGATAGTACTGAATAGCCCTTTCAAACTCATTGTTATATAAATAAGCATATCCTAACCCATTGCACGCAACTGTTTCATGTTGTGTATCTCCGCGTTCTTGTGCAATTTCCAGGGCTTTCTGATAGTGACAAATAGCTGTTTTAAGGCGATTGTTAAATCTGTGAGCATATCCTAACCGATTGTAAGCAAATGTCTTCATGTGCAATTTCCAGGGCTTTCTCAATATATCGAATAGCCGTTTGAAACTGATTGTTCAATGTATAAATATCTCCTAACGCGTAGTAGGCAACAGTTTCCTGTTCTCTATCTCCTCCCTGCTGTGCAATTTCCACGGCCTTCTCGTAGTTTTGAATAGCCATTTGAAGCTGATCGTTCAATCTATAGCCATGTCCTAAGCCAATGTAAGCAACTGTTTCCTGTTGTATATCTCCACCTTCTAGCGCAAATTTCAAGGCTTTCTGATAGCATTGAATAGCTGTTTGAAATTTATTGTTCAACAAATAAGCATGTCCTAATCCATTGTACGCAACGGTTTCCTGTAGGTTATCTCCACAATCATGTGCAATTTCCAAGGCTTTCTGATAGTACTGAATAGCCGTTTCAAATTCATTGTTATATAAATAAGCATATCCTAACCCATTGTACGCAACTGTTTCATGTTGTGTATCTCCGCGTTCTTGTGCAATTTCCAGGGCTTTCTGATAGTAACAAATAGCTGTTTTAAGGCGATTGTTCAATCTATGAGCATATCCTAACCGATTGTACGCAACTGTTTCCTGTTCTTTATCTTCATCTTCATGTGCAATTTCCAGGGCTTTCTCAAAATATCGAATAGCCGTTTGAAACTGATTGTTCAATCTATAAATATCTCCTAACGCATAGTAGGCAACAGTTTCCTGTTCTCTATCTCCTTCCTGCTTTGCAATTTCCACGGCCTTCTTGTAGTTTTGAATGGCCATTTGAAACATGTTGTCATACATATAAGAATGTCCTAACCCATTGTACGCAACTGTTTTCTGTTTTTTACTTCCAAGCACTTGTGTAATTTCCAAGGCTGCGTGATTGTGTCGAATAGCCATTTTAGGTTGACAGTTCAATCTATAAGCATCTCCTAACCCATTGTACGCAACTGTTTCTTGTTCTTTAACTCCACATTCTTGTGCAGTTTCCACGGCTTTGTGGTAGTAATCAGTAGCTGATTGAATCTGATTGTCCAATTTATAAGCATGTCCTAAACGATTGTACGCAATTGTTTCCTGTTGTTTATCACCACTTTCTTGTGCAATTTCCAAGGCTTTCTGGTAGGATTGAATAGCCATTTGAAACTGGTTGTTCAATTTATATGCATGTCCTAACACGCTGTACGCAACTGTTTCCTGTTGTTTAACTCCACCTTGTTGTGCAATTTCCAGGGCTTTGTGATAGTATTGAATAGCCTTTTGAAGTTGATTATTCAATCTACAAGCATGTCCCAACCCATTGTAGGCAAATGATTCCTGTTGTTTATGTCCATATTCTATTGCCATAGCCAAGGCTCTCTGATAATATATAACAGCAGTTGGAAACATGTTGTTATACATATAGGTATGCCCTAACCCATTGCAGGTTTCAAGTTGGTTATCGCCACGTTTGTGTGCAATTTCCATGGCTTTCTGATAGTACTGAATAGCCGTTTCAAACTCATTGTTATATAAATAAGCATATCCCAACCCGTTACACGCAACTGTTTCCTGCCGTTTATCTCCACATTCTTGTGCAATTTCGAAGGCTTTCTGATAGCAATGAATAGCCATTTGTGGTTGACTGTTCAACCTGTAAGCTTCTCCTAACCCATTGTACGCAACTGTTCCCTCTTTTTTATCTCCAAGTTCTTCGGTAATTTCCAACGCTTTCTTGTAGTAATGAATAGCTTCTTCAAACAGATTATTATACTTATAAACATGTCCGAAACCACTGTAGGCAACTTTTTGCTGTTTTTTATCTCCACGCTTCAGCGCAATTTCCAAGGCTTTCCGATAGCACTCAATAGCTTTCTCAAACTCTTTGCACAATCTATAAGCATCTCCTTATTCATTGTGCGCAACTGTTTCATGTTCTTTATCTCCACGTTCTTGTACAATTTGGAAGGCTTTCTGATAGTACTGAATAGCCATTTGAAGTTGACTGTTCAATCTATAAGCATCTCCTAACCAATTGCACCCAACTGTTTCCTGTTCTTTATCTCCCCATTCTTGTGCAATTTTCCGGGCTTTCTGGTAGTAATGAATAGCTGGTTGAATCTGATTGTCTAATTTATAAGCATGTCCTAAACGATTGCACGCAATTGTTTCCTGTTGTTTAACTCCCCCTTGTTGTGCAATTTTCAGGGCTTTGCGGTAGCATTGAATAGCCTTTTGAAGTTGATTACTCAATATACAAGCATGTCCCAACCCATTGTAAGCTTCTGCTAACCTATTGTATGCAACTGTTTCCTCTTCTTTATTTCCAAGTTCTTGGGTAACTTCCAACGCTTTCTTGTAGTAATGAATAGCTGCGTCAAACAGACTCTTATTCTTATAAGCATGTCCGAAACCAATGTAGGCAGCTTTTTCCCGTTTTTTGTCTCCACGCTCCTGCGCAATTTCCAAGGCTTTCTGATAGCATCCAATAGCTTTCTCAAACTGTTTGTTAAATCTATAGGCATCTGCTAATCCATTGTACGCAGCTGTTTCATGTTCTTTATCTCCACGTTCTTGTACAATTTCCAGGGCTTTTGCATGGTATTGGATAGGCGTTTTATTTTTCTTTCTATGTTTCGAGTTTGATTGCCCCATGTTTGTATGCGGTTGCTTACACAACCAGGCCTTTTTATGAAGATTATTGCACCTTTTTTGTTATCTTATTGTTCTAAATAACAAAGTTGAGCAGCAAATTTTTCTCTTGGTGGCTTTTCTTAAAAATTGTCAAAACGTTTTTCCAAACTAGGAAATTCCACACGCTTTCCATATTTCTGAAAAAAAAAGAAACGCGACTAAATACATTGGCTGATAGCAACATTTCAATAAGACAATAAAATTGCATAGTCAATTGTAGCGGACGTAGAGTATAAACCTGCCCTATTTGATACAGAAAACCAGCTGATACTAAGGGTTTTTACTTTCGTTACCCCCAAAACCTACTGCAGCGAAAATCCTGGCACAGGCTGGCCACGTGGCACCCAGATTTTAGTTGTTAAATATGTGACTCGGGGAGGGAAAGTCGTTATCACAACGCAAAACCATTAAACATAAAGTATGTGCTGAAAGACTTCGAACGATTATTTGTTTATTGGCTTTGATTTGATAATATATACAGGTTAAATTCCGACTACAAAATTATTACATAAGAGACTGGAAAATATAACGTTGGAAGTTTAATTGCAACTTTCGTAAGAGCGAAAACAGACAGCACAACAAGACAGCGTTCTTCACGATGGAATCCCATTTCAATGTAAATCGTTTTTTACCATAAATATTAGGGGATTAATACACATACTAGAAAATACATGCATACAGAAACCCTCGCCTTGTGACAAAACCATTGTATTTTCCGAACATGAAGTATCTAGAGCAGTTGTCATGGTAACACGATTATTTTTTAAGAATATTCTTACAAATCGCCTAAAAATATCACTTTTAATTACAAAATTATCAATTTCCCAACTTATATATGTTAGGTATGTTATTATACATAATATAAGCTTCAATTTAACGTAAAATTCAACCACAAACGCTGTTCTTTATAAGTGTTCTTTATAAAACTAAACAAGACAGGGGCGGATTCAGCGTTTTGGGTGACCGGTTTACTAGGTTCACACAATCATTAGGGGGGTCCGGGGGCATGCTCCCCCGGGAAATTTTTTAAATTTGGGCCTCTGAAACAGCATTTCCTGCCTTCTGGCGTCACTTTTTAAATTAATTTAATGATTAGAAAATATATCTTTTAAGAGAATTTTGGACTAACACGCAGCTCAAACGATGAATTGAACCTTTTCGGAAACCTATTAGCTAGTGCTGAAAATATAGGATTGGCAACTGAATTGCTGACGCATCAATAGTTATTATAAGTACAAGTAGAGATGCTTTTAATATAAACATAGTTGTAATTTTAGATCTATACGCTTTCAAACCAACTTTAACAATGAACTAGAAACCAAACTGCAAGAGCGTGAATAAAGCCTCACAAATAATCACAATTATTTCCTGATTCTCTCTCGCCAACGCAATGATTCTGTCACGCAAGATTATACGTACATTATCATATTTCGCGCTGTCATGAGTATAGACTGTAGTTACACGTATAAACATCGATACGCTTGTTGATGAATCGATATTTACTATACAGTAAGTAGAAATAGCTTACCGTTATAACTTTAGACTATATACTTCTAAACAAACCTTCAAAATGAACAAGAAATCCATGTAAATGCTTCTATGGCCAACGCAAAGATTCAGTCACTCAAAATTATAAACATATTTCGCGCGTCCTCGAGTTCTGTTAACTTCCATGCCCAGTTTTCTCTAAATACCGCTCGACTCACAGGTTTATGACCGGTTTACATCCGCCGGAGCACAGCCGTTTAGCCAATCGAATGGCGTATCGACCGGTTTACTCTCATGGAGACAACTCTGACCACCGGTTTACTCATAATTGCGGGCGGTTATGTGTGATTCATGCGATGTTTACAAGTCCACGACCCACGACGATATATTAGCAGATTATTAGTCTAGTATTACAACATTTCGTAAGAGGAAACCAGGGCGATAAGTCCTTAATTAATTTTGCGCTCGGTAATCCATAATCAAATTTCAACAACAGTGTTTATTAAGTAGCTTAATAGATTAGACAACATCAATTTTATGAAACAGAATATTCTTTAAATTAGTTATATACATGGAAGGTTTTTTCTCTCTTTGGAAATCTGACAGGTTTATATAAACCTGTCAAACCTGTCTGAATCCGCCCCTGAAACAACCTTTAATTAAATGGCTTTATCGATAAACTTTGAGTTTGCAATAAAATGATTTCAAATTCTCGCTTGCAAATAACTTTGCTTTCTTTTCTACTTAAAAAATTCAATATAATAAAAAAGGGAATCAATATTAAAGATACACTGAAATTATATGCTGTCTTGTTTAGTTGTTTCATATACGCAAAGCCCGTCGGGTTTTAAACCATTATAAAATCAATATTTAACGTAACTGAACATTTATAAGAATTGATTTAGTAAGAGAAATCCTAAAGTATAGCCTATAGGGCAAGTTTGTTTCAACTGTTTATGTATGACCTTGTATTGGATTATATTGTTCAAGTCTTTCCTATGCATTCTGTGGGAACGTTTCTTAGTTAAATTAACTTTTTAGAAGTTCGTGATAAAAATGAAAGCAAATTATTTTCATTAGCGTCGTGTACAAATTAAATTTATTTTATTTTAAAGTGTGAGTGAATAAGTTGAAGCTAGAGATTACTATCGGCAAAAAGCCATTTCAATTCACATTTAAAAACGTTTTCAATACGTAGAGGTATGTTTTGAAATTTACATTAAAATAAGGCCTAAAGAAACCAAAATAATAAGTCTACTTTATATATTTTAAAAATTGATAGTTCTGTGTTTAAAAGTGTTCAAGTTTCATCTATCTTTTGCAGGTTTGTACAACAAATTTAAAAAACAATTGTCATGACTAACATGACGTGAACAACGCGAGCCTGCGTTCAGTGTTGGCGAAAATGCGAATACTTCATGTTGAAACTATTTCGAGTGAGCTACAGCCCTAAAAACAGGATAGCCCGCATGTGGGTTTTTGAAGGACCGGAAAAGTGTGGTTTTGCGTTTAATACGAAGAACTATATGTCTTAATATTAGTGATAATATTTACCATATTTCTACTCAAAAAACGAACGAAACAACAGGACAGGCTCACGAAAATTGTGAGTAACTGACTTACCATTTATAATCATACAGTATAATCTTACACTTTATCAAGTAATTGTAAACGTATTTTTGTTATAGTTGACTTCTTCGTCTTTGTCACTTTGTGTCGTATATTTGACACATCGATAATCCCCGAGCCGGCGGCGCGAAGCGCCGTGCGAGGGTACTAATCCCCCCCGGCTATTTACACCCGGCGAAACGAAAGCATTAGCGAAGTCTAAAGTTCATCAATGAGCGCGGGCGTCGGTCACCAACGATGGGTGGTCATCCTCACTGATCTCAAAAATATGGCGGACTGTCATGAATAACGGACACTGATTGGTCCAATTTAAAGTTTGCATTATAACGACTGCATGACGACAGCGAAATAGCAAACATTTTTTGATTTGATGAGTTGATGATTGATAAATTTCTTGCAAATATTCTTCATTTTTGCTCGTATTTCTGCAAGATTTTGTAAATTTCAAGAAAGAAAGGGCGAAAGAATCAGCTAAAAGAAGGGGGCCGACCTTAACGAAGGTAAGTTTGTTTTAAATATTGATTTTATAATGGCTTTAAAACCCGACGGCCTTTGCGTATATGAAACAACTAAACAAGACAGCATATAATTTCAGTGTATCTTTAATATTGATTCCCTTTTTTATTATATTGAAAGCAAAGTTATTTGCAAGCGAGAATTTGAAATCATTTTATTGCAAACTCAAAGTTTATCGATAAAGCCATTTAATAGTTAAAGGCAGTTTAGTTTTATAAAGAACACTTTAAAACGTTTTGTGAATTGTTTGTGGTTGAATTTTACCTTAAATTGAAGCTTGTATTACGTATAATTACATACCTAACATATATATGTTGGGAAATTGATAATTTTGTAATTAAAAGTGATATTTTTAAGCGATTTTCATTTGTAAGAATATTCTTAAAAAATTATCGTGTTACCATGACAACTACTTTAGATACTTCATGTTCGGAAAATATTGAAATACAACGGTTTTGTCAGCATGGCGAGGGTGTCTGCATGCATGTATTTTCTAGTATATAAGATATAAAGTACAAAAACAAGTGTGGCCTACGTTCTTTGGGAAGTCCAAGTGAAGTAGCACTTCGAAACGAGAGTGCGAAACAGTCAAAATTTTCGTCAACTAAAGTGGACTTGCCAGCTTGCAAAAATCGGGGAGAAACTTTGGCGACAAACAAAGCTTTCAAGACAACCGACAGCAAATATACAGCGACAGACCGTCCTTTGAATGATCCTGAAGAGCAAGAGTTGTTAAAAGTCGAGGAAACGTAAAAAATCCTTTACTTTGTGTACTTTGTTTACGAAAAAGTGGGAAAATACAAAATATTTGAAATAAAATAGATGCCCCGAGCGTGGACTGTGTGTAAACACGAAAACGAGGCTCATTAAATATACAAAAAAACTGAATATTAAATCACATCGCTCAAATTGCCACCTAAAACTGCTAATTTGAATACTCTTATTGGAAAAAGGGACAATGCTATTCAAACTATAAAGGAATTATTTGAGGAATTTGAAGAAGTTTTTAGTATAGACCCTCAATTAGAAAGATTGGAAAATACATTTAAAATAATTGAAGCGAAATATAGAAATATTAAGAAGCAGCAAGAATTAAAAACTGACAAAATTGTAGAAGATGGTGGGAGTGAAGAGGATCAATTGTTATCGGCTAATCAAAAAGTTGGTAAAAGTTTGAAAGATAATTATTTAAAAGTTGCTAAAGCATATGCTGCTTATCAAAAGAAGCTAAGCCAACCTTCACCCCCTACAGTTAACCCTGATTTATTAGAGGCAATGACATCTGCAGTAACGAAAATGGCTGAAGTTATGCAAGGTTCAAAACCAAGTGCAAGTGGTCTTGAGAAGTTACCAGTACCAACCTGGGATGGTAGTCGTAGATCATATTCAACATGGAAGAAAGAATTCAATCATTGGATGAATAAATGCTCTCAAGACAAGGATGAACAACTCCAACGCTTCAGAAAAGCTATGCCAAAAAACTTTTGGTGGACAGACCAATCTAAGACTTGCAAGTCTATTGATCGTGCATGGGAAATCCTTGATATTGAGTTTGCAGATAAACGAAAGATGATGGACGAGCTATTGGCACGAATTAACAACCAGAAATCAGTGAAAGGCGATTCTAAATCACTTACACGATATGCAACGCAAATAGCAGGCTATGTCAACGACATGGAAGATAATGATTGCTCTGTGACTTCATCGTCTGAAGCCCCATTCTTTATGTCTCAACTTCTATCAAAACTTGATCCAAGGGATAATGCAGAATTTGGTAGAGAGATGAAAAGAAATAAAAAGCAAGAAAATGTTTCAAACCTTGTTCAGTGGCTACATGATGAAGCAAGTCTTAGATCAAGAGGAAAGTTTAATCCCGAAAGCGGCAATGAGGAACGAAGCCACCAACGAGGAATTTACAACAGAAGAACTGACAACCATTCAAGGGACTTTGATGTGTCTAAGGATGGCCCATGTCCATTTGGTTGCGAAGCGAAACACTGGCTAGCTGCATGTCCTCACTATCAATCCTCAACCGTTGATCAAAGATGGGAGATTGTCAAGCAAAATCAGAGATGCAGGAAATGCCTTCGACCTCATCATACCAGAGATTGTAAAAAAGTTGATTGCACCACCTGCGACAAATGCAAGGAAAACCATCATCGATCCCTCCACAATGACATGAAAGGTCCGAAGACTCCAAACCTAGATCCCAATGCGGCCTCATTCCAAGATCCAAACCATAACGCCGTCAATAACAATGCCGTTAAACAGAAGTGTGACATCAAAACAGTAGCGGGACTGCTTCCAATTCAAAAGGTCAAAGTCGAGAATTCAGAAGGCGAGTTTATCGAAATACTTGCCATGTTAGACTCTGGTTCCAATACTAGCCTCCTCTCCAAAGCAGCAGCAAAGAAATTAGAATTGAGTGGACCACAAATGCACTTAACCATGAATCTCGCTGGAGGAAGTAAAAGATCTGAAACGTCAGAAATCATCGGAATAACCCTGATGTCTCCTGTTGAGGAACATGTTAAAAAAAATATTTTGGTACATACTGTCAGCAAACCTTGTAGCAGTGCAAAAACAATATCAAAGAGTTCCTTAGAGAAATACAGACATCTCAAGCCAATAGTAGAAAAACTTCATTTATCTGGCGGAAGCGTTGATTTACTGCTTGGAACTGATTTTACAGATGGATTTGTCGATGTTCATGTAATATCAGGTGAAACCAGTGAACCTATAGGAAAGATGAACTGTTTTGGCTGGTATGTCCTAGGTCAGCTTGCTCCCCACGAATAGAGTATATAGTCCATTGATGTTGGTACAATGAGTGTGAAGAAGAACATTGACATTCTTCTGCAGCATGTTCGACTGGGTGTGAAGCCAACAAAGTTTTGTACCTGCACAGACAACGAGTTACGAGAAAACAAGTTTGTACGATCGTTATCTGAATTAACTACCCTGGTAAACGGTCGTATTCAGGTGAAGGTGTCGTGCATGGAAATCGGCCCACCTAAGAAAAGCAATTACGACATTGCCCTCAAGAGAATCTAATCCACTGAGAAATCCCTTAAAGGAAAGAAATGTACCGATGTTTTTGCTGAAGAAGTCCGGAAGCTGGTTGATGAAGGTTTTGAAGATCCCGTCAGAAAAAGTAGATCACTCGAAGCCCGAATGGTATCTGCCACTATATGCGGTCTTCACTCCTGAAAAAACAACAAAGGTGCGACTCGTTTTCGAATCCTCGTGCGAAGGTCATGATGGTCTTTCGTTGAATGATCATCTCGAGAAAGGCCCCAATTACATCGACGATATTCCAGAAGTCCTCGCAGCGTGGCGATGGGATAATATTGCATGCGTAGGAGATATGAGAAAGATGTTTAATCAAATCCTGGTACACCCGGATGATCAAGTTTTCCTTAGATTCCTTTGGATAGAGAAACCAACCGACGCTTTGGATAGAGAAACCAACCGACGAACCTACTGATTATCAATGGCTCCGTTTAAGCTTTTGTGACAAACCAGCTCCTGACATCGCTAGTAAGTCGATTAAAGTCTTAGCTAAAGCGACACAACCTCAAGAACTTCAAGCAGCAGCCGAATTGTTACAACACGTGTGCGTGGATGATGTTGCAGGATCCAGATCAACAGTTCAAGAAGTTCAACAAGTAACCACTGCAATTGATTCCATTCTTGAAAATGACAGGTTTGAAATCAAAACCTGGCATTCGAACAGTACAGAAATCGACCAAACGGAAGGTGAAAATATCACGGATCTACTTGGCCATAAGTGGGATAATGAAACAGACAAGTTTACTTTCAAAAGAGAGGAAGAGAGGAAATTCCCGAACTGTCTGAAACGCTCACAAAAAGAAATTTTCTTGCACTTTTGGCTAAGCTGCGGGATCCTATTGGCATGATTGCACCCGTCACTATAAGATTCCGGATCGATTTACAAGAACTGTGGTGCTCAGGTTATGGGTGGGATGATGTCACATCAGAGGAAACGCAAAGAAAGTGGAAGGAGATCTAAAGATAATGAATTATCTTCTATCGTTAGAGTTTGACCGCAAGTTAAAACCGATTAATGCGAATGGTCTACCAGAAATCCACGGATTTTCCGACGCCGGTGATCAAGCATACGGAGCAGTATTGTTTCTCCGCTGGGAACTAATAGACGGTAGTTTTGTTTGCGTTCCAGTCATTATCAAGGCTTTCGTGGCTCCAGCAAAGAAGAAGAGCATCCCTGTACGACGCCTGTACGAAGATGTTAACGTTTGCTGATATAGATCAAGCCCAGAAGTTCTTATAGATTGACTCGACAACGATTTTATCCTGGATAAAGACCCCACCCAAAGAGTTTCGACCTTTCGTATCTGCGCGAGTCGCCGAAATTCAGGAAACTGTGGGTTCGGAGGACTTCCGTTACATTCCATCAAATGAGAACCCGGCTGATGCTCTACTCGCGGTCTTGATCCCGAACGTCTCAAAGATTGGTTAACCAGCCCATCATTCCTCAAGTTACCGGAAGCAGAATGTTTACATTCGAAAAACCAGTCTAAGCCAGAAATCGATCCTGCAGAAACCAAAAGAGAACTAAAACCCAAAAGAAGCAACCAAAAGACAAGAAAGTTCACGTTTATCCAACCGTTAATGCCAAGAGAACCGCGAAAAAAGAAAATCCCGAGAACCAAAGTCAAGAGAAAACTACTGAATCGAAAGCGGAAGAAAAGGTAAACCCAAGAGATATGATCAGAAGCACAGAAAAGCGAGTAAATGATTTCTGGTGCTGTTGGATGAAATATTTTGCGTCAAACATTCTACCAAGAAACAAGTGGTTCAGAACAAGAAAAAATGTGAAAGAAGGCGACCTTGTCTTAGAGTTGGATTCAAAGCATAAAAGATGCCAATGGAAGATGGCGATAATTATTGGAACATATCCAGGTCCGAATAAAGAATGCCGATGGAGAATATGACTGGCCAATACACAAACTGTGTCTTATCGCGACAAAGGAGGAACTGAATGACAAGGAGAACTAACCGAAATAGTTGTCTACATTAAGAAAATGTACATTAGCATGTTGATATTTTGTTGTTGCTCAGTTAAGTTCAAAGAACATTATTTCCGCACTGGGGCGAAGTGTTTCGAGTGAGCTACAGCCCTAAAAACAGGAAAGCCCGTATGCGGGTTTCTGAAGGACGGGAAAAGTGTGGTTTTGTGTTTAATACGAAGAACTATATGTTTTAATATTAGTGATAATATTTACTATCTTTCTACTCAAAAAACGAATGAAACAACAGGACAGGCTCACGAAAATTGTGAGTATCTGACTTATCATTTATAATCATTCAGTACAATCTTACACTTTATCAAGTAATTGTAAACGTATTTTTGTTAGTTGACTTCTTCGTCTTTGTCACTTTGTGTCGTATATTTGACACATCGATAATATATAAGATATAAAGTACAAAAACAAGTGTGCCCTACGTCCTTTGAGAAGTTCAAGTAAAGTAGCACTTCGAAACGAGAGTGCGACACAGAAACAATGTTTGGAGAATATAGGCGAGGGGTTGTTGTATGGATGTATTTCTAGTAATGGTATTTAATATTTATACAGAATAACCTATTCAATAAAAATTCACTGTTATCAACCAGGGCCCTGTCGTTAGGTTAAAAATTGTTCTAAAAAAAGTTACACTTCATATATATATATAAACTATGCTATCCTAATAAGGATATAGGCCTATACAGAATATAAAAATCTGTAAAAAAACGTACATGATTCAAATATTTAAGAAATATTTTAAAAATCTTGCCGTCTCCTGTTAAAATGTTCAAAGACATTTTTGGCGGATTCGAGTTGAACTTTAGACAGCCTGATTGACATTTTATTCTTGCGGGTTCCATGTTCACCATCGATGTTTTCAAAATATTTGTCAGAAGTTTGATCAAGGTGAACACCGAGATATAAGTATATGAAGTTGTGTAATTCACCACCGTATTGTTGTACATTATGCTCAACTCATGTTCTTTAATGTTGGACGAGTTTTGCCCACTAGTGCCGAACAGCACGCATTCAGTTTTGTCTTAGTTTTTCAGGTTCACGATTAGTTCGTTCTTCTCAAACCACTCCGTTAATTAAGTGTGACATGTCTTTCGTGAGCTTTTGTTCTATGGTTTTAACAGCCTTGTGAGCATAATACAAAACGCTATCGTCAGCATACGGTGCATTGCAATTTTGAAGTTCTTTACCGAGACAAACACCATTAGAGTGTATCAGCAATTGTAGGGGACCCAAAATAGAGCCCTGCACGTGGGACTCCACAAAATACAGGGTTGACATCAGAGGTACACCTACCAAACATGACACACTGTGTGCGACCAAAAAGATAATTTGTAAACCATTCCTTCTTAACATCAGTTATGCCATATTCAAAGAGTTTACATACTATGGAACTGCGACTAATAGTACCAAAAGCTTTGCGTAGGTCGGCAAAAACTACTCCACATAATTTACCCAAGTCCATTTCCTTACGAATGTTATCCAAAAATAAAGTTGCAGTAAGTTCCGTTGAGTGGTTTTTGCGGAACCAATTTGTTGATTTGATAAAAGCTTATTTTGTTCCGAGTAGAATATCGACATCGTTTGGCTATACACACATCTTTCGAGGACCTTCGAAATTGTTGGTAATATATTATTAGATTTTGTTGGCACAATTCCTGTTGGCACAATTAATTATCTATTTGTGATATGTGCCAAAGGCTTCGCTATATGTCTTGCTACATTCATAAGTAAGCAAGGTGGTATATTATCCAGCCCAGTTGCCTTTTTTCTATTAAGGCTATTTAGATGATTCATCACTGTCGGTACAGAGACATAGACAAAATACTCCATAAACGAGTATTAAACTCTTTATCGACATGACCCTATTATCGCAATGCTTCCAAGTAATGCGCTTTGCCAATTTAATATCTTCGGTTCATTGAATGCTATGAGGACAAAAATACCACCATTCGATTCAGTGTGACTAGATCTCCTCACTCGTAGCAATAGTTTTAGTCATTGGGAACATTATAGCGATTTATGAGCTTTAAAAGTAAAGCGAGATCGTATACGATCAAATTACGCATTTTACCAACAAATTATTATTATTTTTTTTTTTAACAACTTTATTGGTTAATATTTATAAATATGTACAAATAACCAATCGGCAAAGGCGCGAACGGGACTGAAGTACCCATGCGAGGCGCCTTCCCGTTAAAATATAACGTAAAAATAACATAGGTCAACATAAGACTAAATAGTAAATTATACTGTATGTAAAGCCAATTCTCAATGGCAAGAACAGTCACGAGACAGTGTCCATGTGCACGGGAAGTCTATGTCAAAGGATGCATTGAATAAAGTCAGGTATGTTTGCTTGAGTAATTGTTTAAATGATGAGATGTTGGAAAAGCCATGCAGAGGAGCTGATTTGCAAATAGTGTTCCAGAGTTTGACAATCCGGTTGTAAAAGGATGCCTGAAGAGC
Organism: Paramuricea clavata; assembly: GCA_902702795.2. NCBI lineage: Eukaryota > Metazoa > Cnidaria > Anthozoa > Malacalcyonacea > Plexauridae > Paramuricea > Paramuricea clavata. The sequence goes on along the minus strand of CACRXK020003462.1, from coordinate 16,021 downwards.
GTTTGTCTTACAACGTGGAGCTTTCATAACTAAAGGAATCTGGCTGTGTCTGGTGCGGCCATGGCCTATAAATGCAATATTTTTATTGACGTTCACGTCGATGTACCCATATAGGGCCTTGTAGAAAAAGGTTAGGTCTTTGATTTCTCTGTCGTAGCATAAAGGCAATAAGTGGAGCAATTGCAATCTTTGGTGGTAAGACATTTCTTTGCCTTTGTAACCGAAGATCCATTTGGCGAAAAAAACAAAATTATAAAAACATAAAACTTACCTTTCGCCGAACATAACTTCGGCCCCTTGAGACATATGCTCAATGTGATATTCTTGATGAATTAATCATTTAAAATACCATGTGTAGTGTTATTTTCAATCTTCTATCTTTAAAGTGTCACTTTTAGTGCCGAATTTTACATTTCTGCTCCGAATTTGCGATAATCCCAACCGGAAATACGACGAAAACTCGTCAAAACAATGCTACGCTTGTATCGCGTGACTCTAGAAATGCCAGAAATGGATTCTACAGGTCAAAGTGCACCCATACGCGTGAGTTTGACATCATCCCGGCTAAAGCAACTCCTTATTGGCCAAGTATTACGTAATACAAGCGTGTGCGAGTAAAACCCGATACTTTGAAAAATTCAAAATAAATATTTCTACTCGCCGTATTCATACGAAACTTTCTACACTAAAGCGCTTGAATACAACGAGTATTTTACACATATAGCCTTTCAGAAAATGACAAAAAGTTTAGAAGATATTCAACTTTTTCTCTTTTTATCGTTTGAATGTTTGGCGAAGCGGTGAGTATAAATATATGATTGTTCGAAAGGTTATTTTGTGAGGATTACAATGGTGTGTTTTGTTTTAAAGGGGGGTAAATACTCGCCGCGAAATTTGCATTTGAAAAATTGAATTGTAATGTAACGCGAAACCACTTGTCGACAAAGAGATTTATAGTAATATAGGTACCGAAAGCGTTAACATATTTGTTGACATAGCGCTACTAACCACACCTTAAACTTGACAGGTAATAAAAGTTGTTTTTCTTAATATATATTTATAGACTACAAAATGGTGTCGAGTTCGAATGTTTATTACACAGGATACAGTCGAGATTTTATAGAGCTCGTAAATCGTAATTTCGTAATTTAAACATTTATTACACTACCCGGGGTTGATCACCTTTGCTGATCAAAGTCCACATAACTGTTTCAGTTCCTATATCTAGTGCGATTCCATAATAAACAGAATGTAAAATGTTAAGAGTCAGTTACTTCATATTTGAAGATCTCCTTCTTGCTTCTCCTGCCATGGCAGTTGTTCGACGACGTTGTCGATAATTCAGTTTTTCTTTATTGCTAGTCGTAGTCTCGTTCTTTTCTTCTTCACCTTCGTCCATTATTGTTGCTTCGTTGGATCGCACTTCGATGGGAATAAGTTGTTGTGTGACTCTCTTTAACAAAACGGGTTTTCTTGTGTCGTTAGCCACTTTCACAACAGCAGATCTTATTGTTCAATCTCTTCCGGGTAGTAATTCTTCGATCTTAGCTAGTTTCCAAACATTCCTTGAAGTTGAATCGTTCTTGAGTATAAGGATGTCTCCTACGGATATATCAGGTTTCTTATCGTGTCTGGACTTCACTTTATGATTCTCGTGTAAACTCAAAAGATAATCCCGTTTCCATCTTTGAAGAAATTATTGTAGTAAGCGTCGGTGATGGCGCGATCCTCTTGTGAGGGTTTGATTTGTACTTATTACATCGTAATGTTATTTATTTATTTATTAACTTTACAACCATACATAAAATAGACTAGAATACTACATAATATGGCTGAAGGTATGGTCAACAGGACATGAATAGCCCCATATGAAGATCAATAATGTGTAATGTGTCTTATGCTTAGAATCGTTGAGATCGACTTTCTGTTGATCAAATGAGAAGGAGTTAGGGCATAACTTATAGCTTCTCTGTCATGATAAATATACGTTATGGGTCAAGAATTGATAACTCGTTCCACTTCAACTAATACAGTATTCATTTCGTCGTAACTACATAAATGTTGATCTGCCTTATGTTTTCTTGAGTGCTTGTTTCACCATCTTTATTCTCCCGATATCCTCCCCACCAACGAGCTTTAGGTACAATAAATTGCCAGGATATTCGATGATTGATCACTTAATCACGCAGCACACAAGATCGTGTGAATCGTATAGACGCACTTTCAAATGTCTTCGCATTGTCGACGTAACGGTCGAGGGCAGTCCTCTTCTCGCAGCGAATCGACGAAATGCCTTAAAGAAAACTTCGACGCTCAAACTTCTTGTTAATTACAAATGTATTGCTCGCGTCCAGGCGCAGGTGAACAGGCTAATGTAAATGGTTTCTTGGTTCGGTGTTCCGTTCTCTTGACGTAAGTAAAGTGCGTCAGCGAAGTCGACACCGGAATGCGAAAACAGTGCGTCTTTGGATACTCTTGATTCTGGTAAGTCAGGTAAATTTCTTGGTTTGTAGGCGACACGTATTATCTAATATCTTTCTCTTATCCTAGAAAGTGTAGTGTTTATTCCACTGTGATATGCTTGTTCGTGTACATTCTTGACTATGAGATCGGTAAAATGATGTTTTGACGGCAAAATAATTGGATTCTTGGAACTGTCCAATAAAGGGGCGTTATTCCAACCTAAGAATTCCATCGCTATCTAAATATAATCCCAATTGCGTCACGTAAATTGGGGGAGTTGTTTTCATGTTCTCTTTTCAATGAACGAGATCGCGTGCGCACGCTCGCACGTACGTGAAAAAGCTCTCCAAAATTTGAATTTTAGTTGTTAAATACGTTTGACTTGAGAAGAAATTGCATAAATTTTGGTGGATAAAGACTTGTTCTTTGGACAACTTATATCTGTTTGTTGACATTCAGTTTTCTTTGGAAAGTATCAGTGGGGAAATTATTTGGATAATTGAAACTTTTGTTTATCTGAAGGACAAAGAAGCCGTTGAAATATCAGACGGGCGTGTGATCACGACATAGTTTGCTGACGCTGTTTGTATTCCTAACGAACTTCCGCACGCCATCACAGAGCTTAAATACTTTCAGAACACAATTAACGACTGAATTTATTCAATTATAAATTAATTGTAAAATGGTTCTAATCAATCGTAAATCTTTGATTAAATTGGTAATGTGCCAACTTACATGTTCCTTTATCATTTGGATATCTACGAAGTCATTATCCCTAAACCATCTACAAGATCTACGCTTGATCAAACCACTGTACGATAACCTTCCAACACAGATAAGGTATCAAACCACAATAAATTCTACTATCAAGATAAAAAGGGCCCCAGCACCCACTAACTTTTACTACAATTCCACCGCAACTTTCAGGCCTACAATACAATTAATGCACGACATTGAATTGAACCCTGCACCAACAAACCAAACTCACGAAAACGGTTGTTTTGATCCTCCTAAGAAAACCAAAGGATTGATAATTGGCCACCTAAACATCCGAAGTATTAAATGTGCAACTAAATTGGATGAAATAAAAGCACTCTTAATTCGGAAGCCTACCATTCACGTCATTTCATTCTCTGAAACTTGGCTCAATGACTCTTGGCCGGACGACATGCTCTACATCCCCAATTATACGTTTATTCGACTCGATAGATCTTCGAACACTTCCGGTGGAGGAATTATCACTTACATCCATAACGACGTGCCGTTTACCCATAGAAGTGACTTAGGCTCCGAGAACATTGAAACTACGTGTATTGAGGTCAAACCCCATTATGTATCACCAATCTTATTACTCAACGTTTACAGACCACCATCGGCAGACAGTTCTCATGACTACTGCTTGACAGAAATTATGGAGAGAGTAGCGTCAGAAAATAAGGAATGCTGTGTTCTTGGGGACTTTAATATGAATGTTCTATGTCAAAAATCGAAATCTAGCGTCTTCTTGAAACGTATACATCAACTCAGGCTCAAACAACTAGTCACAGTGCCAACGAGAACGGAAGCTCGATACGTGAACGGATCATTCAGTGTCACTTCAACGCTCATTGACCACATCTACTGTTCATCTGAAAGAAATGTTGCGTCAATACATGTACCACCACTTTCTCTGAGTGATTACTATCCTGTCTTCCTCGTACGCCGTTGTAACGCTTCCATGAGATCAAAACAAAATGAAAAGAGCACTATTCAATATCGATCCTTATCCAACTTGAACAAAACAGATTTTCGTGAAGATCTACGTCTGCCCCCATGGTCCTCAATTGAAGCATTTGATGATCCATCTGACGCCCTGGTACGAGTTCTTCCAGAGTGTTGTTGAACGACATGCCCCTCTCCGAACGAAAAGAGTCAAATCCTTACAGCTGCCTAAGTGGATGACGCCTGAAATTCTGTCTGACATAAAGAAACGAGATCAGCTAAAAGCAAAAGCTCGAAACGGAACAATATCATGGGAAATGTTCATGGGCGTACCGGAAGGAAAAAATTGGGGGGGCGGAAAGAAAATTGCCCGACTTTTCGGGATTTTGCCCGACTAGTACCAAAAATTTTTTTCCGGAAAAATTATTTTGGCGACCTTTCCCCCCCCCCGTCGCCAAAAAAATTTCGGTCAGTGTACCATTTTAGGGGTCAAAAAATTTTTCCGGACAACAAATTTTTTCGGAGCATAACACATATTTTCGAAAAATCACAAAATTTGCCAAAAAATTGACTTAATTTCAGACAAAATTGACAGAATTTGTCCCATTTTTTTTTATTGCAAACCAAAATTGCCCGACTGTTGATCGAATATTGCCCGACTGCCCAAAAAACTGGGGGGGCTACCGCCCCCCCCCCCGCCCCCCCGCCCGGTACGCCTATGGAAATGTTCAGATCATGTAGGAACAGAATATCATTTAACATTAAACATTAAACAAGCGAAAAAGAATTACTTTGCACACGAAATTTTACAGAACAAACATGACTCGAGGAAACTATGGAAAGTGATGAAAGAAGCGGGAAACTTGAACTCCAACAAAACAACACCAAACGAGATAATCGATAATGGAGTTTCGGTCACAAACCCAGCCATAATTGCACAGTTGTTTAACTCGCATTTCTCACAAATTGCAGACTCTGTCATCCATGATACAACACATCACGAACCAAATTTAGAACCACTTCGACAATTTGTGAAAACTCACCTTCCTGATAACCACCACTTCACGGTTCCAGCCATGTCTGCAGAATACCTTCTGAATGCAATCAACAACTTGTCGTGTAACAAAGCAAAAGGAGTTGACTCGATAAACATCCACCTTCTTCAAGTCGGCTGCAACGAAGTCCTCCCATCCCTTCTCTACATCTATAACACCAGCATAACCTCGGGTATTTTTCCAGACCAGTGGAAAATCAGCAAGATCACACCTGTGTTCAAAAAAGGCTCGCGACAAAATAAGGATAATTATAGACCTATCGCTGTTTTGTCTGTGCTATTTATCTTTTATGGTCTACATCTACTTGGTTACCTTCAAGAACACAACTTGCTCACCAGTTCCCAATTTGGATCACGACCTTTCCACTCTTGTGAAACAATGTTACTCCAACTTACAGACTCGCTACTTAATGATATGGACAAAGGAAATCTCAGCGGAATTCTTCTTATAGACTTCCGGAAAGCTTTCGACCTTATAAGCTATGACCTCCTACTACAGAAACTTGCCATTTATGGTCTTAAAGATTCAACACTCCAGTGGTTCAAGTCTTATCTCACGGAACGAAAGCAATTAGTGTCCATCGGACGTGCATGCAACTTCAGATCTCCTACCAGTACATACCGGTGTTCCACAAGGTTCATCACTTGGACCACTTCTCTTCATTTTATTCATCAACGACATACCACTTGTTAACAAAGAATGCAATTCCTACATCTATGTAGATGACACCTCCTTCTCCTTTATAACAGCATAGCAAAGCCAACACTCGAGTATTGTTCTAGCGTTTGGGGTAATTGTAGTACAGACGCTCCTAGACGTGTAACATCTGCCCAAAAACGTGCCGCGAGGATTCTTCTAAACGCTGATTACACTATCCCATCAATAACATTATTCAAAGAAATCAACCTTATCCCAATTCATGACACCATTCGCCACCGGATGCTACTACAGACGTTCAAATGCATACATGACATCAGTCCACCATGCCTCAGCACCCTCATGGAAAAACCAACCCACCACCATTCAACAAGAGCTAATGCGAATAATAATGTCCACATCCCAAAAGCAAGATCTAACGCAGGAAAACGACGATTTTCATTTATGGCATCTACCTTATGGAACAGTTTCCCTAATGAGGCAAAGAAAATAACATCGCAGCCGTCATTCAACACATATTGCAAAAGTTACTTTAGTCAGAAACTCGCGAGTTCAACTAAACTTAACAGCATAAGGCTTTATTAAGACATCTAAAAATATCATTAATAATTAATTGTTTAATATAAGTATATAGTCCAATAAGTATCAGTGACAGTGTATTTCTCTGCGAGGGGGGCGCCAGCCCCCCAGTTTGTTCGGCAAACAAAGCCAGTCGGGCAATATTCGCTTCACAGTCGGGCAATATTGGCTTATTATAAAAATAAATGGGACAAATTCTGTCAATTTTGTGGGAAATTCTGTCAATTTTGTGGGAAATATGCTATCTAATAGGAATTTTTCGTAATCACTCCTCCCCCCCTGTCGACAACAATTTTGGAAAGTTTCTCGGGAAAATTGTTTTTGACAACTCGATCACAATCCGAAAAATTCGGGCAAATTTCTTTCCGCCCCCCTAATTTTTTCCTTCCCGTACTTATGAAGTACATGCCTAATGGCGCAATAAGGATAAAAATACCACCGTTCGATTCAGCGTTTATACGAATGAGAAATATTTGTGCCTACAGATGTCAAATGTATTACTAAACAACTGACAACAGTATTCTAGCGATTTATGGCCTTTGTCTTTGAAAGCGAAGCGAAATTGTATTATTTGTTGACAAATCGCTAAATTATAAAAAATGCAGTACGTTTGATCCTTGATAACTTTGGTATCGTTGGTTTTCTCTTTTTCGGCCGTATACCAGTGGATTCGTCTCACTTCTCTCTTTATTTTGATAATATTTAGATATTTTGAGCCCAAAAGCCCCAAAATATTTTAGTATGGACGTTTTAAACTGGCGGCCGACAGAAGAATGTAGCGTATTATAAAAATATATAACTTTACTTGTGGGCCATAAACGCCGGAAGTTTTATTTGTAGGGTACGCATTTTAGTGTGTTTTAAAAGCTTTCGCGCTCGTATTCGACTTTCCCGCTTCGCTCGGGGCCAGGCTTAGATCTTAATTGAAATAGCTGTGTGCTGTATCTGGTATCATATACAGTAATGTGCGTATTTGTATAGCCCCAGCGAGTTAACGCTCCATAGAGCGTCTTGTTATTATTAAATCAACACAAAGTATATATTTTTCAGTCTGACTCAATGTCAGATGATAAGTAGGATTCAGTATCCATGGAACTTTTGGAGTACAAATCTGATACATCTGAATTGTCAATGCTAGCAAGCTCACACCATTAGAACATGATGACGAAGTGTCACATTGAATGATTTATTTTTTTCTGTTTGAAATAAACCAAAAACAAAATTTTCAGTTCTTACTCTCAGCCCATCGCTAGTGTGTAAGAATCAGAAAAGACTGGTGATGAATCAGAGACTGCAGAAAAAGTTGAGGATATGGTTACCATTACAAGAAGTGGGAGAGTTATCACAAACTGGAGAGTTTCAAAATATAGATAAACGCAAGACAAATGTTAAAACAGAATTAATGATAGAAAAGGGGGGTATGAAAATTTTCACTTACTTTGAAGGGGGTTACGAAAATTTTTCCATAGGTTTTTGGGCGGGTATGGAAATATGAACTTGAGAAATTTCATTTATCCTCCACCTCCCTCTAGTAATTACTTTATGACCGGTCCCTTATATCACATTATAACTACAAGTGACGATACCAAAACATCTGATTCAGGAGTGATTGCTTTGGGAATAAGTGACCGTGATCTGGTGTATATTTGTAGGAAAATAGGAGTACCCAGAGAAACGCCGAAAATAGTAGAAACAAGGCAGTTTAAAAATTTTAACGAAAACGAATTCCAACAAGACTTAGCACAAGCGTTTAACTACTTTGCACACAACTCTGATCCAAATCTTGCCTTGCAGGAGTGGAAGCACATATTTTACGCCTATCTATAAGGAAGGTGACAAAAGTGAATGCGGAAATTACAGACCTATATCCGTCATACCACAATTTCAAAAATATTAGAGAAACTAGTTTATGACCAACTTCTCAATTTTCTGAATAACAACAAAATATTCACAAAACGCCAATCTGGCTTCCGTAAATATCACTCTACTGAAACTGCTCTCTTGCAATCAACCAATGAATATTTAATGAATATGGATAGGGCTTAATAAATGGTGTCTTGTTTCTTGATCTGAAAAAGGCATTCGATACAGTCGACCACAAAATCCTTTTTGCAAAACTTGAACTATATGGAATTCAAGGTGTAGCCCTTAACTTCTTCAAATCGTACTTAACCAATAGGAGTCAATTATGTACAGTCCAAGGTACAAATTCCCAACTGAAAAAAATAAGGTGCGGAGTTCCACAGGGATCAAACTTAAGACCGTCATTATTCTCATTGTATATATAAACGATCTTCCTAACTGCCTCGAACAAACAGAGGCATCTATGTTTGCAGATGATACAAATATATCAAGCATTGGTAATTCACCTGCGGACATAGAAGTGAAACTAAATAACGATTTGTATAACGTCAATAACTGGTTAATAGCAAACAAGCTTACTTTAAACGTTAAAAAACTGAATTTATGCTAATAGCCTCTAAACGAAAATTGAAACAATTCTCATATGACCCATGTATACTGATTGGTAATCACAACATGAAACAGGTGACCAATAAGAAAGTACTGGGAATTACTTTAGACGATGAACTGAGATCGCATAAACACAATGATCTTCAATGCAAAAAAAACTATCCAAGAGCATTGCCTTACTAAGACGAGCCAAACGGTTTGTTAACCAAAACGTATATTAATTAACATGTACAACTCACTAATCTTACCTCACTTTACTTATTGCTCCAACGTGTGGAATGACGGCAGTCGTATACATACAGACAAGCTTTTAAAAATGCAAAAACGAGCGACTCGAATTATCACAGGGTCAACTTATACGAAGTAAGATCGAAAGATATATTTAATATCTTACACTGGGAACCAATTGAATTATTGAAACCACTCTTAAGAAAAGAGAAATGATAATGACATTTAAGAATTAAGGTCTTACAAGGCCAACTGCCAGAATTTATGTCCAATATCTTTAAAATTTGCCTAAATGATATGTATCCGTTAAGAAGTAATAACTGCAAACTTTATTTGGAAAAACCTAAAACAGACTTCATGAAGAAATCGTTTTCATATCGACTATCGAGGTGGTGCATCACGGAACAATCCTCCAAATGATGTTGCCAACAACTATAAAGAGCTCTCCATAAGTAACTTCAAAACCTTAATCAACAACTATTTCACCAATTTGGAGAGGAATAGTGTGTGACAACCACTTGTGGGGCGGATTTTGAATCGAAGGAGTAATTTTTGGGTCTGGGAGGGTTAACATAACATACTATTTCTAGTTAGATATGTGATTCAAGCTAAGTTATAAAAATAGTGTTCACTGGGCTTTCTTTTTATATATATTTAGTATGTAATAGATTTTTCATATTTGTAAATATTTTAACGGCCCCTTGAAAAGCAGTTTAAACTGAAGGGCCACCGTTTTTAAATAAGATGAGAAAAAAGAGCTTGAAAATTCCACTCAACTATGTAAGTTTTGTTTGTCTTGTTTAAGGGGAAGGTTTTTCCATTTAAAAAAAATAATAAAAGCCATATTTTTCAACCAAAGTCAACTTTTACTTTATGTAGCGCGGCGCCAGCCTCGTCCCCAGGCGCTTTGATTTGCTGCGCCGTTTCGTGAGAAATGGAAAATTGGACGGGAAGCAGAGCCGTCCACTGCCGGCGTCGCGCCACGAACTCGCGTGTCTATGTTGGAGCCTGGGGACGAGGCGCCATATTTGCTTTGCTTTGAAGCATCCTGTGACCGTTACTTCTTTAAACTTTACTGCTTTAAACTGATTGGTTGATTTTGTCATCACATTCGGTTTTTTCACCAATCAGATCAGTTTGTTACAGATTTTTGCACTGTGATTGCAGAAAATTGCACTGTGATTACATGCAGAAAATTGCACTGCTGTTTGGGATTAACTGCATTGAAATCAACCAATTACAGTCGAGTAATATCTTTATGTATGTTATAAAATACGATATTACACTTACCATGCTTTCTTTCTTTATATTTGGCAATGTTTTGCTTCATGACAAAGCCAAAATCCAGTAAAATTTTGTTTGTCTTCCTCTCGCCTCCGCCGAGGCTTACATGAAGTTTCTAGCACAGAGTAAAGACATACAGAGACGTAACTGACCGTCGTAAACACTGCGGAAGATTATGTTATCATGTACCCACTTTTTTTCAGGTGACCAGGCGAAAAATGATCAACTGCGCGTGCTCAGCAAGTTTAAAGTGAGTCGTCATCAGGTCGTCATCCAATCAGATGCATGCATCTAGTAACTTGCCGAGGCGCACAAAAAAAGTGGGTACACTAGTTACGTCTCTGTATGTCTCTACTCTGTGTTTCTAGTGAGGGAAAAGTGAGCGCGCAAGGAGTGATGGGAAGACACCGCGCGCGCTCACTTTTATTCAGGAAACTTCATGTAAGTTATTTGTAAATACTTAATAAGGAGGCTCTACGGAGAGAGAGCCTTGTCTTCGCAAATTTTGGGAAACTTTTAAAACCAAGATTTTTCGCGAAGGCCTGGTCGCTAGGTTTTGAGCGCTTTCCGAAAAAAATACGCGACATTTTAAAATTGTTATGCATTTGCACTAGGTTGGAGTTACAGGTGGAATAAAAGTAGCGGTCTGATAGGTCATAAAATCAACTATCCTAAAGGGCCGCGTCTTATGTTTATAACTTTGTAGTCAACACAACCCCAGTTAGACACAACTGAACTAACCTGCGATCTTAGAAATATTGGAAGGCCATCAACGAGTCCCGCATGGAAAAACTTCCCCTGTTAGAAAATATTTATTTCTTTACCCTTCAATTTGACATCATTTAATTCACAAAAAAGGTTTCAAGCTAAGATTTCATGGTTAGATTTTGTTTGACATGCAATATCCATTTCGACATTAAGAAAATATCATCTATGTTATGTTCAGCTAATAATTAACACCCACAATTACAGTATGTACATAGTTAGATAATCAGTACAGCAAATATCCACTAACTTACTTTTCGATATGATCAAATCAGTCATTTCAGTCCTAGTCATAATTGTATCAAAAGAGTTCAGCTCGACATTTTGGGCGTAAGTAACAAGTCAGTTAGACTGTTAGGTATAGACACAACATTGTCTATATCGCAATCTCAACATCAAGAGCATTCAGGACATCACCAATATGGTTCGCTAGACCCGAATTGGTCCTATTATCAGCAAAATACAGACCAATAGCTTTATTATTCTCTCTGTTGATTAAAAGAGAACCCGAATTCCCACCCCCTACTGACGACGCAGAAAACAAGATCTGATTTTCGACTCTTCGATCGCTAACAGTTCCCGACCAGTCAACCGATGAAACTTCACCTTGATTGACAAGACCTGAAGTACGGCCATAGAACTTAATCTTGGTTCCGACTGCAGCTTTTTCAGTGCCAGTTACAGATGTGCCATCTTGAAGTAAAAACTTGTCAATGTTGCTGCGGAGTGGAGCATGACCACAGTCGACAGCTGTTGTGAGCACGACCTTTTCAACCGTACCGATGTAATCGTCTGCGGTACCACCATCTGGTATTGCTGGACTAATAAGTTGGGTTCCTACGCTTTGCACTACGTGAGCATTGCTCAGGATACCAACTGTTTCCCCCTGCTTGACAAAGTACCCAAGTGTGCCAGCCCCATCAAATGTCATGGGTCCTAGGCTGTCCCCACCTCGGAGTGTATCCAGTGGTCTCAACTTAACAACTTCCTCTGCTGTAAGCTCACGCGGGCTCTATAAGAAAAATTGACGAAATAGTAATTTAGTGCGAGCAGAAACAGAGCCAAGGGAGAAGCGAACACAGTTAGTGGATTTGGCAAATACAACTGCAAGCAACGTCAATGAAGATGTGATCATAATTTATAAGACAAACTAGGAGACCTTTGCCGCTTGCTTTTGGAGTTCGGTGGTCGCGAATCACGTAAAACTGCCGTAACTCGCGGCATTGGATTAATGATAATAATAATTTATTCATTTAAATAGAGCGCACATAGTTTATGTAAAATACTCAAAGCGCTGTACATTGTAAAAAGCTAAAAAATACAACATCTAGTGGAAAACGGAATCAGAATAAAATATACTATAACTAATGACTGACGCAAAATATAGACTAGCGAGTATGTACATCTACGATAAGAATGATAAAATACGTGGTCATTGCAGCATGCGCAAATGACCGATCACCTAAGGCTTACAGTTAGTTTTCGGGATGCGTAGCAGTCCTTGATCATCCGATCTTAATATCCAGCGATCGCTTATGGTTTTGGGATGAGCAATTCAGAATGTAAATAGGGGCCATGTTGTTAAGAGCCTTGTAAACCATAACAAAGCAATTTCGAATTCCAGGAAACCCCGTCATGACATGGAAATTCAAGGAAACCCCGTCATAACTTGTGCGTCATTCCTCAAACTCGAAATTCGAGGAAGGACGTTTCTGTAGACTCAGGCTCTCAATAGAGCGTTTGCACTCATTCCCCAGGGACTAACTCAACAAAAGCCATGGCGGCCATGTTGGTGTTCCAGACAAAAAAGTCTAATTAAAATTATTTTGAATTGGAACACCAACATGGCGGCTGTGACGTCGTGTGCAAACGCTCTACAGGGTGTCCCAAAAAAACCGAAAACTATTGAAATCACTTATTGTTAAATTTGAATGCCCTACCAAACAGCTGGACGTAATGATGCGTAAAATATTACAGATCAAAGTCTTAGTGTTGATAAAGTGTCGTTCGCTTATTCTAGCAAAAGTAAACATGTCCAAAAGGTCAAACGGATCGAAAACCTGCGTTGTTTGCCGTGGTTTCTTATCAAAATGCTTGCGATTCGAAAATATTTAATCTATCGTTCTAGCGGCTTTTTGACTATTTGCGCAGTAGGTCTCAGTCCATTTCTTTGGGATATTTTTCCGAACCGGAGGTTTAAATGTGGCATAAGCGTGTCCTGCCCGGGCTTATCAGTGATGAGCCCGGGCAGGACACCAGGGCTAGGGTTATTGCATATTAGGTAACATATGTGCGTTTGTGTGGCTGTAAATATATTTGAAGTCAGCTACCTGTTCAGTCGTTTGGCTCAGGGTTGCTGGCCAACTAAATCCTTCGCCCAACTTTATCTCTCCCTCAAATACATCCACAGCAAAGCCATCAATCTCTTTAGGAAGAATTTTACCTGCAGGTATCTCAGATTCTGGTTTCTTCTCTCTTACCCATATAACGAGGCAGAGGTCATTTGTTTTCTGAGCGCGGACGGTTTTGTAGTTGATATCGACCGCGGTGACATTAGGCCAGTTAAGCAAGCGGTCGACATGCTTGCGTTTCACGATTCGTAGTTTCTCTGTCGTCTCAGCCATTGTTTTTCAGTGGAGGCACCCGACAATTACCCAATAACTCTGCGGGTCTTTTGTAAATACTCTAGTGGGTAAATGCTCTAGTGCGTACACGTCGTCATACATATCCGGTAACAAAAAATAGATACGTATGGCGTACCTGCGTGTACTCGGATTGTACTGATATTGTATTGATACTGATTATTGAGCTAAATATGTGTAAATTTATATATTGTATTTCCCGAACACATGTACAATAATAGTCTTTCAGTTAATTATTACGCCCGAAGGCCCATGCCTAATAGCCTGCAAACAGGCTTGCTATTTACGAGTATCTATCACAATGTAAACTATAAATGTCAATATATCACACCACTCCCCCCTTTAAGTATTATGTGTATTTTTCTGGAGGTCTTCGAATTCTTTCTGGATATCTTCTCTCTGGTTGCGTTTCCTCTTGTCTGCTGTCAGATTCACTGTCCTCACTGGTACCCAGTGCTGGGTGTCCAACCCCATTCTTCTTTGGTGGATTCCTTGACTTTGGTTTCTTGACAGGTCGAATCTGATAAGGTTTAAGGTAATTGTAATGGACAATTTCTTCTTTAGTTCCATTATTCCTTCTCACTACATAAGATGTTTTGGTTACCGACGTGGGCTTTATCACGACATAGGGTCCCGTCCACCGATCTGCAAATGTTTTTGCTCGTAAATTTCTTTTCCAAACTTGTTGACCCACCCCCAACGATTTAAACGAAGTTTTACTGTTGTACCGTTCTCTGCGTTTTTCCGCTAACTTGGCATCGGACTCTTGTGCTTTTTGGAATACCTCACTAACAGTCTCGCGCAGTCGTTCCGTTTTCTCTCTAACCGTTGCTGGTGATATCTTCTCTGTTATAATTTCGAATTTTGATCGCGGGTGCTCCTTGAAAACTAGTTCGTACGGCGAAACTCCTGTACTTGTATGAACTGCTGTGTTGTATGCTAGTTGTACGTCAGGTAGGTGTTGAGACCATCGGTTGGGATGTTTATCTACCAATTTTGTGAGTGCTTCCCCCATCGTACGATTAATCCGTTCTACACCCGCGTTTCCTTGTGGCCTATAGGGTGGACTGAAAGTATGCTCAATGCCTTGGGTTATGCAAAACTGTTCAAATGTTTCGCTTATGAAACAAGGCCCATTGTCAGAGTGCACTTTGTTTGGTAAACCATATCTTGATATCCAACCCATGAGTGTCTTACAAACAACTTGGCTGGTTTGTCCTCGAATTGGATGCATCTCTGCATATTTTGTACATGGATCTGTTATCACAACAATATTGTCAAATCCCTCTTTTGTTCTCGGTAATGGACCCTTGAGATCTACTTCTATCAACGCAAATGGTTTCTCTTCTTTTGGTCGTTGATGAATGGGTGCTTTTCTATGTCCCTGGGCAAGAGTAGCAGCACAGCGTTGGCACGTTTTTGCATAGTTCTCTACTTCTGCTTTCATCTTTGGCCACCAATAATGAGGTTCAATTCTTGCAAGCATTTTATCTGCTCCTTGGTGCCCTGTTTCGTCATGAGCTAATGATAATATGGTGGGAACAAGCGATGCTGGAAGTAACACTTGCTTCTTATGATCTCGTGTGAATAAACCATGTTCGTTTCGGTGAGTGGAAATATGTGGCTTAAGGGTTGGGTCACGTTCTTGCTGCACTTGGAAATCATTTATGTCCAACCTTACATCTTTGCACGGACCAATCTCGTCTTGAGAGCCACCAATAGTAGCCACTTTACTAGTATCCTCATCTCTCTCTTCCCACTTGACATTCCATCCGATCCGACTAAGAGCATCTGCCATGTGATTATCCTGCCCTCGAATAAACTCTATGCGTGGTTCGAATTCTGCTATATCTCTCATCAATGTCGCTCTTCGTCCAAATGGATCTTTCTGTTCCAGGATCTTTAGAAGAGGTTTGTGGTCGGTCCTCATCACTACTTGTGCTCCTAACAGATAATACCGAAAATGCTTAAGCGTGTCTCGCATAGCCATCACTGCTCTGTCATAAGTTGGATATGAACGTTCTCGTTTGGTCAATGCACGACTGAAATATGCAACCGGATGTAATTGTCCTTGCGCATCTTCTTGTGATAGTTCACCACCCAGACCCACTTTACTTGCATCCGTGGTAACAACAAAGGGTCGAGTGGGGTCAGGATGGGCTAATACTGGAGCTT
>CACRXK020003461.1:3327-28717 GCA_902702795.2 Paramuricea clavata | reverse complement strand
GAGATTGAGCATTTAAGCATCATTTAAGTAAAATAATTTATGTCTTCTTCTAGGAAACTCAACATGCTGTTCCGTCAAGCACCTCTCTTCCAGTAACACACAAAATATCAACAAGTAGGTCTTAGTTAAGAACTTGCCCACAATGTGCTGTAACCAACCGAGCAACGATGCACAACATCCAAATCGATGAAATCGAAAATAAATTGTGACTAAGTTTGAATGTTTCTCTTACTTGAACCTTCAAGAGCAGAAGTGGCAGCTCATAGGGAGCTTATGTAGATGCATAGGCGTACGAGACAGGACGGAAAGGGACGGCAAGGAGCGTCCCCTCTCCTCTAAAAATATGGGCAACCAAGGAAATTCGGGCAAACGGTTCATGAAAATTAGGGCAGATTTATCAGAAAATATGTTAAATTCGGGTGATTTCATTAAAATCATCCATTTAAATTAACCCCCCCCCCCTTCCACCCGATACGCCTGGGTATACGGCTATGCATACATGGTACATTAGAGTGATTTATTTAATATATGTTAATTTCTAAACAATGTTCTTTTTCAGCACAAGTGGTAACAATAACTGACACAGAAAATTCAACAACTCAGGCGACAAGTAAGTTCACATTGGGAACACTTTAAAAATTTCAGTTTTAGAAATTGTGGAGAAAATTAATTGTCAATAATGTTTGACGTATGGTTAATACTGAATTTTCAACTTTAATTTCAAAACTTAACTTTGTAGTTCAACCTGCAGCAAAATCCAAAATGGAAAAAACAGAAGGCTCAACAACTAAACTAACAGGTAGGTTTATGATTATTAATTTCCATGGCATCCAATTTTACTTTTAATGGACTTGCCTAATTAGTAACATCTACACCGAATGAAACAGACAGTTCGACGCCTCAACCAATAAGTATATGCAAAATGACTCAACTTTTTAAGATTACTAATATTGTTCTGCTTTTATATAAATAACTCTTCTCGACAATTATAGGAAAGTCTACACTAGAAAAGACAGATAGTTTGACACCTGAACCTACTACAAGTATGTTCACAATGAATCAATGGAAATATTTAATATTCATCTTTTATCCTAAGTTAGAATATTAAATTTTTACGGTTTTAAATTTACTTTTCTCTATAATTGTAGTAACATCTACATCCAAAAATACAGATAATTCAACAACTCAATCAGCAAGTATGGGCACAATGACCTAATGCAAAAATTCAATATTCACCCTTTTATCCTAACAATATTAAATTTTCATGGTTTTAAATTTACTCTTTTCTATTATTATAGCGAAATCTAGACCGAAAAAGACAGATGGTCTAACAAGTCAAGCAACAAGTAGGTTTACAATTTTAAAATTCAACAAATTTAAAATTCAACAATTTTAAAATTCACTTCGATATACTTAATTCATTTTTATTTTATTATATAGCCAAATCTACACCGAAAACGATAGGTGATTTCACAACTCAACAAACAAGTAATTTCACAATGCATCAATGTCAAGATTCTATTCTTCCTTACATTCTGAGAATATGAATTTGTTATCATTTTAAATATTACTCTTCCCTTTATAGCCACATTTACACCGAAAAGGACAGATGATTCAAAAGCTCGACCAACAAGTATTTGCGCAATGAATCAATGCCAAAATTATACATTCATTCTTTTGCCCCAAGAATTGATTTCCATCGTTTTAAATTTACTCTTTTCTCTAATTATAGGAACATCATCATTGAAAATGGCAGGTAATTCAACAACTCAACCAACAAGTAAGTTCACAATTTAGGAATTGCACGAAAGTTCACTTTCATACCCTTCCTTTCACATTCATATCCTTCCTTTACTTTCATATCCTTCCTTTCTTTCCTTTTTTTATGCTTTTAATTAATTCAAGTAACTTTCTTTATAACTATAGTGCAGTTTACGGCGAAAAAAACAGATGATGTCATGAATCATTGTAATAATTCTATAATTATGCTTTAGATTTTAGAATATTAATTTTCTACGATTTTAAAGATTACTCTTCTTGATCTAAACCAACACTTAGAGAGATGGTTTACAGCTGAATCAACAAGTATATATCTGCACAATGAATCAGTCCAAAAATTCTATATTCTACCCTTCATCCGAAGAATATTAAATTTATGACGTTTTAAATAATATTCCGAAAAAACAGATGCCTAAAAAACTTAACAAACAAGTAGCTAATTTCGCAATGAGTGAAAAAATTCTAAATTCATCCTTTCATCCGAAGAATATTAATTTTTTCATTTTTAATATTTCTCGTCTCTTCATAGCAACATCTAAACTGAAAACAACAGCTGGTTTAACAACTCAACCAACAAGTATGTGCAGAATGAGCTTAGCAAAGAATATTAAACTTTTACTGTTTTAAAAATTACTTGTCTCTTTACAGCAATCTCTAAACTGAAGAAGACAGCTGGTTTAACAACTCAACCAACAAGTATGTGCAGAATGAGTCAATGTAGAACTTCTGTGATTATCCTTTCATCCTAGCAAAGAATATTAAAATTTCATGGTTTTAAAAATTACTTGTCTCTTCATAGCAACCTCTAAACTGAAGAAGACAGCTGGTTTAACAACTCAACCAACAAGTATGTGCAGAAGAAGTCAATGCAGAACTTCTGTGATCATCTTTTCATTCTAGCTAAGAATATTAAAAATTACTGGTCTCTTTATAGCAACATTAAAGCTGAAAAAGACGGCTGGTTTAACAATTCAACCAGGAAGTATGTGCAGAATGAGTCAATGCAGAACTTCTGTGTTCATCGTTTTTTCCTAAGAATAATAATTTTTTTATGGTTTTAAATATTACTCGACGTCTCTTTATAGCAACATCTAAACTGAAAGAGACACGTGGTCTAACAACTGAACCAGCAAGTACATTAACACTTTTAAAATTCTATTATAGTTATGTTCACTTCCGTCTGCTTTCTTTCACTTTCTTGCTTCTTAAGTAAAAAAATGTTTGCTTTTAAATATTTTTAAATTATAGCCAAGTCTACACTGAAAACGACGGATAATTCAACAACTGTACAAACAAGTAATTTCACAATCAATCAATGTGAAAATTCTTTTTTCATTCTTGCGTCAAAAAATATTAAATTTTTATGGTTTTAAATTTACTCTTTTCTATCACTATAGTAATAAATAGATCCACAAATGCAGATGATTCTACAATTCAATCAGCAAGTATGGGTACTATATAACCAATGCAAAATTTCAATATTCATCCTTTCATCCTAAGAATATTAAATTTTCATTGTTTTAAAATTACTCTTCTCCATAATTATAGCGATATCTACACCGAAAAAGACAGATGGTCTAACAACTCAACCAACAAGTATGTTCATAATTTTAAAATTTCATAACAGTTCACTTCTTTATGTTTCATTATTTTTTATTTTAATATAGCAAAATATACAGCGAAAACGTCCGATCGTTCCACAACTCAAAACACAAGTGATTTCACAATGAATCAGAATTTTATATTCATCGTTGGATCCTAAGAATATTAATTTGTTATCATTTTAAATATAGTCTTCCTTTTATAGCCACATCTACACCAAAAACTACAGATTATTCAACAAGTATGTGCACAATGAATCAATGCAAATATATTGTATTCTTTTATCCTAAGAATATTAAATCTTCATCGTTTTAAATTTACCCTTTTTATAATAATAGTAACATCAACATCTAAAATGAAGACAGACGATTCAACAACTCAACCAACAAGTAAGTACACATTTTAGGAATTCCACTAAAGTTCAATTTCATATTCTTCCTTTCATGCATTTTTTCGAGAATATTTAAGTTTATGCCTTTTAATAACTTTTCAAACTTTCTTTATATTTATTGATCAGTTTTTCATAACAAAGACAAATGGTTCCACAACTCAACAAACAAGTAATTTCACAATGAATCATTGTAAAAATTCTATATTCATCCTTTAATCCTAGGAATATTAATTATCAACGGTGTGAAACATTACTCTTCTCTAAAATTATAGCGCTTCTTTATAATTATAGCAACATTTAAACCGAAGACGTACGACTGAGCGTTTAACAGAATCCCAATAATGCAAGCCAAGAAGTTCACCATATACAGTAAACAATCTATCCCAATCATAAACATGAACTTGCTTTCAGTGTTCGATGCCGTCTAGCCCTACAAACAGGTCCTTGATAGTTTCCGAAACTACAATTGGAACATTTTAGGCCATATTCTTGTAGAATCAACCGGGTATTAATGTAGTATGATATCACACTGGGCAAGTTGGTTTTGCCCATTTATATCGGCTAAATTAAATATATACCTGGCTGTGCACGGTGAGATGCTGCCTCATATATTAATTATCACTTATTTACTGCGACCGAGGGAATTCAGCAAGAAATATGAATTGTATTGATTTAGTGTGAATTGTATTGATTTATTGTGAAATTACTGGTTGTTTCATGAATATTTCATGAATGTTTTTGGCCTATTTATACCAAAAAGTTAATTTAAAAAATTCCCTGTATTTGTATACGGCATATTGATTGCCATGCTGTGCAGCAGGAAATCAACGGAAGAGGTTATCTTGCTGGCCTTATAGAGTGACAAAACGTAAAAAGTAACGGTTTTATTAACACTAACCCTGTTCTAAACACTAACTCTAACCCTAACACTAACCTAACCCTATACTCTAACTTTGTTTTTAAACCAATCTTGAAGGAAAAAATTGTGACGAAATGCCATTCTGAGGTGAGCGAAATAAGTTCTTCCGAAATCGACATGTCAACTTGTCCCGGCCCGAAGGTGTCCTGTTTACTTGTTACACAGGACATTAATAAGTTAATGTGAAAATATGAAGATAAATGCATCTTGTAAATAAAACCACTCAATCTTCGGTTTGAAAGGCTTTTAAACGCGCTAATCCGTTCCGAGCCTACAGTACAAATTCGAGGGATAGTATTTAAGCCAAGGCAAAGTTTGAAGACCCATATCTTAGCAATCACGCAATTAATCAAAATTCTAGAGAGGAAGTTGAGGAGAATTCTTTTAAAAGCAAAGAACAACATATATCAATTTCATGGCAAAATATCAGCGTGTAGCAAAGCTCTGAAGTGACCCCATATGATTCCAAAATGTTTGTTTACAAATTTCATATGATGACACGTTTTACGCTTTCTGATTGGCTTAGTAAACAAAAGCGCTGATTAGTCGTGAACGAAATTCCCACTTGTTCATCCTTTTACAAATGTACTTTCCTCAAAAATTATGGTTACATATATGCTGAAATCAACAATTCAACGAACAACTATGTTTATAATGAATCAATGCAAAAATTCTATATAGAGCATTTGCACATGAGGTCACAGGCGCCATGTTAATTGGTGTTCCAATTCAAGTTAATTTTAATTACACTCTTTTGTCTCAGAGCTTTCAGAATTAATCTGAGTAGGTGTCTGTTTCGATAAAGTCGGCGGCTGTTGGGAGGGGGGCGGTCTGCAGGGTGTCTAACAAAACGCTATGGAAATTCAAAAGGCTGTCGTGCATCATAAACGTGGCTAACAATTCAATTTTTACATAGGACGAAAGAACAGTTATTTAGCTTTTTAATGATACTCTTTTCAAATCGTAACGATGAGAAATGGCCAAATACTCGTCAAATAAAAATTGCCGATCGAAATCACATTCTTCCACCTTTGGGAATTGCATGGAAAACGAAACATAGACAACTTAGTGAGACAACACAAAGTCCATTATAGCATTAAACATGGTTCAATTAACCACTGAACAGAGAACATTCGTATAATAATCAAAACGTTTTACGAAACAAAAACCTTGCAGCAGGCTCGCGTTGCTTTTGGATTAATTAACTTTGCATGATTGATGTGTTTTCAATTCCCAACGGTGGAAGAATGTGATTTTGACCAACAATTTTTATTTGACAAGTATGTGGCCATTTATTCATAAAAAATCGTAAAAAAGCTAAATAACAGCTCTTTCGTCCGATGTAAAAATTGAATTGTTTAGCTATAAGTTTATGGTGCACGAGAGCAAGTTGAAATTCCATAGCGGCTTTTTTGAGAGACGCTGTACATCTATGGAGTCTTAATTAAAGTCATCCAAATTTTATAGTGTATGTACAGTATATTGCTTAGATATAGCAAACACAACTGAGCTCTGTAACCAAATTATAATGTATCACTACTTTCATTCTTCAACAAGATGACTTCAAGATTTAAGATGGCAAATAAATAATCGGTTTTAAGAAAAAGTACGTCGTTTTCGAAAATAACCAGGCTATAAAGTAGACCAGGTTGATGAAAAATAACTTGAAAGCTTACAGTGGAGGAAGGAGAGCAGAATTGATATTTCATGTATACTAAACAAAGTAACCGGCGGTAAACTTCGTGGCACCCGCCGGAGCTTCTGTGGCCGCCAGCTTATTTTGAAAGCCCTAAACATGCATGCGCACCAACATGGCCGCCATGGCTTTTGTTGAGTTGGTCCATGGGGAATGAGTGCAAACGCTCTATTCATCCTTTCAGCCTAAGAATATTAATATTATGGTTTTAAATATTACTCTTAACTTCAATTGTAGCGACATCTACACCGAGAAAGACAGATAGTTCAATTATGTCAACAACTCAACCAACAGGTTTGTTCACAAAGAATTAAGGAAAAATTCCTTTTTCATCTTTTTATGTTTTTAAGAATACAGTAAATTACCATTAGACCATAAAGTCTTCTATATAATTATATTCCAAATCTAGACCGACCAAGACAGAAACCTTTAAAGTTGGATTATACGCTACATTATCTCGTTTACAGAAAATTCTACACTGAGAAGAAGCAAATGCTTTGAACAGCAAACCAGCCCAAGCAACAATGTATATAAAACTACTTTCTAAAACATATGTTTGTGCATAGTTACTTAACTTCCTATAATGTGTTCATTTTTATAGATAAATCCACACAGAGAAAAACAGATGTAACAACAACTCAAGCCATAAGTAATTTTTCAATGAATTAAAATTGTTCCATAAACTAGGTAACTGTTTTAAAATTGGTAGTTAAATGCTTGTAGTTAACTTGGCGCGTGATCTTCCTTATAGCGACAACTGCAGTTCCAAATATAACAGTTGCTCCATCAACCCAACCAACAAGTAAGTTCACAATTAACCAACGTAATTTAAAGTTTTCAGTTAAAAAATTAGTAAAGTTTGCAGTTAGAAATTGGTGTTGTTCATACCATCACCCACCCTCAGAACATCGTTGATTAGACCAACACGCAAGTTTAAAAATATGGCTGCAGCTTATAAAAATATGAATGCTGATAAATAATTCATAAAAAATAATTCACGACTGACCGTGAAGAAGCCTGTAGGCCTATATCTGACTTTTGCCGCTTTACCCTCTCTTTAACTCAAGTTATTTTCATGCAAGTATACGTTGACATTGAATCAACGTAAATGTTTTATATTCAATCTTTTGCTTGTTTAAATTAAGAATAATTAACAACTATTCGCAGAAGGCGAGGTGATTATCGGAGAATATTCGCCGAGACGAAGTCGAGGTGAATATTTCCCGATAATCACCGAGCCTGAGGCGAATAATTGTTTTAGTCTTTTTGTGTTTATTTTGGGACTGGATTTATTTTAATTTCGCTTATTTCTTTATCAATATAATGGCCACACAACGGCTAGCTGCAATTTTGAAAATTTCGGTTTTGTTATATTCACATATGGGTGAATATAACAGCTTAAGGGACTGGTCATAAAGGCCAAATCACAAATTTTGCCAATAAATTTGGTGACCCATCTTAGGGTGTAGATAAAAATTTCAAAGCCCATCCAATCTTACCAAATCTATTTCGTGACCCACCCACCCAATCTAAATTGATAAAATACACTTTTATAATGAAAAAAAAATTTATAATGAAAAAAAAACAATACAGTGCTGGTGTATATCTTTATTTTTGTATTTGCGAAGCAGATAACTCAGTGTTAACATTACCCATAGCCATTCAGCGACGAGCTTATATAATTAAGCCAATCAGCGATTAGCTTACATCAATTGTTTACATCGTTCTCGCACCTAACCTGCAAACGGGCGTAGTTTGGCCTCGTGTAAGTCGTGTTATTCTTTGCCATATTTTGGCTTCAAATATATCTTGATTTTATCTTGAATTGGCTGTCTTGTTTTGAATCACCATTCTACTTGTGATATTATTCCGAAGTTATCTATCAACACGGAAACTTATCCTCATCTGGTAAGTAGTCAAATACCAGATATTTTATTATATACAATTATACAGTATAAAAACAATCATTGTGTATAAATATTTTAAACAGTCAAAACTCTGGCTGCAGGCATTATATTGCCAATTAACAGTATCACAAGAAACTAATGTCCTCAGAAGATATTGAATTAAATCCTGGTCCTCTATTTCTGTAATTCTGTCCAAAACAACAATCCAACTAAGTTGAGTAAAGGTAAAGATGTCATCAGTTAAAATTATACTTATACATTTTGGTTTTACACGTTAGAGTTAATTAAACAAACTTATAATAGTTTTGTTTGTGGAAACACCACGTAAATTTATTACTGCAAAGCTTTCGATCCGTAAGCCCGGATCTTCATCAGTGCTAATATAATAATATGTATTAGTATAATTACATAGGTGATTATTGAAAATTCTCCACGCTGATTGGTTACCGTTGAGGTGATTATTACGCGATAATCACCTAAGCGATTTTTAAAATGGCGGCCGAAGCCGTTTTGTTAATTAAAAAACGAAGAAATGTGCATTTTTAAATTTTTTTCCAAATAATCACCTATGAAATTATACTAAAACAATTATTCACCTCAGGCTCGGTGATTATCGTGAATAAAAACCTCGACTTCGTCTCGGTTTTTATTCACCGATACTCACCTCGCTTTCGGCGAATAATTGTTAAATAATATTATTAGCAAATAATAATAATATTATAAATATAATATTATTATTATATTATAATAATATTATAACTAATAATATTATTAGTACTGATGAAGATCCGGGCTTACGGATCGAAAGCTTTGCAGTAATAAATTTACGTGGTGTTTCCACAAACAAAACTATTATATTTTATCACCATGCAAACATACAAATAAGCTAAATAAAATTCAAATGCTAATGAAAGAATTCACCCTTCCTCCTCATTACATTGTCATTTTGCTTTCTAATATAAATGTTTTTGTTTAGAGATTAATACAAGAATGATGAATACATATACTGATGTACTGGATATTGCCTGGATAATTTTGTCAGAACAACCCACTTGCAAGACAATCTTACCTAAATTCATTAGTATGGAAAATAACTTAACAGCTACAATAATTATATATTATATGGATGGATCAGATCAATGGCACACAATGTACAAAATTAAACTTGTGATACCTTCTACTCAAACAGATATTCTCCCACAACACAAATTGTTTTTATGTGGATATGCTGAGTTAAACCGAACAGTGTGGTATATCATTAACTGTGCACTGGATTGGAATTGAATTATATACTTCACTCATGACCTTCAAAACATTCTCTACTATTCAGTGGTCTTAGATATATGATTGACTCTTTGCTACAGTAATGCATGTTCCTCGATTAGTTTGTGTATGTTACGCGACAGTTAACATTGGCAAGTATAAACAACAAATGACAGAACTTTTTCTTCATATGATTACAATAAAATTTTGAAAATTCGATGAGTATGGATTGACGTGTTTAAGTGACAGTTTACCAAATAGCCGGCTGTATAGAGACTTCGAATATTGTTTGCATGAAATTTGTATTTCCTGACTGCATAATTACCAGTTACAATCATAATCACATTATAACATTAGTTAAATTTTCCTGGAAAGTGCTGCGAGTGCTTGCATCTAATTAACATTAACTGTTTTGCATTGTGATTGGATGAAAGTGCTCATGCATGCACTCGCATCGAGCTGCGAGGAGCTTCGTGCGAGGACTCGAAAACCGCCTTTAGAAACGTTTATTTTTAAAGTTACTTTGCCAATGAACTCATACGATTGGTACTTTTTATGCCATTAATTAAGACATTCGAAGTTAGACAATAACGCAAAATAAGATAAGGCACCATTCACGCACTCCTGCTCGTGTTTTAGATAGTACTTAATCCTCTGGTAGTGATGCAATATCTGAGTGCCACCTAGTTTGTTTATTATAATGCTATTGAAATAGATATTTGACACTGAATACTCAGACAGGGAACGACAAGCAAGCGAAGTTAAATTAAATGTAGCATCAAAAACACATTCCTTACCGCTTATTTCTAACTATTTTCTTGCTGAAATTTCAAGTAAAGAGGTTTATGTTACGTATTTTTAGCATGGAGTGTTTTGTTTATGATGATTTTAATAGTTAGGAAAAAATGAAATAAATCTCTCAGTTCATTGACTTCGTCAAAACCAGGCGTCGTGTTTACAGTTATATGAGCGCGAAAACATTAGCCTGACACCAACCAAAAAACTACTACGATAAATTAGGATGTTGGATACGACTTTTGTTTCACGCTCTTACTGACGAGAATCTCTATACTTAAACAACAAAGTGTATTAATCGAATCCCCAGTCTGACAGGTCAAATTCAATATGGTATCTCCAGTCAAGAGATAGACTATGTGATTACTGTAAATTAAAGTTCTGTGTTTAATTTTTTTTCAGATTGCAAGAAAATACTACGTCTCGGCATGGAAAATGGCGAGATCTTGGGTGCACAAATTACCGCTTCATCTACATGGGCAAATGACTATCATGGTACAGATAATGCAAGACTAAATCTACAGCGTCCTGGAGATATTCATGCCTGGGTTCCATCAACTTCCTCTGGATCATGGCTACAAGTTGATTTTGAACTTCAGGCAACAATTTCTGAAGTGTTAACACAAGGACGAGGTGATTATCCCTGGTGGGTGAAAAGTTACAATTTATCTTACAGCAGTGATGGTGTTTATTTTCATCGATATCGTCAGACTGGAGTTGTCAAGGTAGTTAACAAATTTTGTGTGGAATCATTTGTTCGTAACTGCCATTGAACATTCACCAAAATAAACGATTGCACAGCTACGCTTTTCATATACAGTGCTGTAAAAGTGACTTACTTTTTATGTAGTTACAGTTGTATTTACATGCTCGAAACCAAACGAACTAGTTACCGGGAAAAGTTATACTTCACACTTTTTGTAACTAGTTAAAAAGTTGCTTTCAATTTTCTTGTAACTTCCTTAAAGTTAGATCCGCAGTCCGCAGGTTTTAATAAGTATAATACTGTAAAGAAAATTAGGGGAAGGAGCTATATTGTACAGTGAATCAGTTTATCGATCACATTAAGATAACAAAAGTTGTTAGCATAAACAAAATAGAAAGTACTATATTTTAACGTGAAAATGTAACAAAAAAGTAACACAAACAGTGCACTGAAAAGTAACGCTTTATCGTTCCATTTGTGGCAAAATACGCCTAGTTATATAGTTACGGTTACCTCTTTTCAAAACGCAGCTAGTTATCGTTACTGTTATTTAAGAAAGTAAGGATTGCCTGCAGTCACTTGTAAGTTTGTAAAATGTAGTTCATACATGGCGTTGTAGGTTGTGCCTATAACTGGAATTCAGGGGCGGGGTTGTGTCCATTTCGCAAAGCGGGAAATATTCCAAGAATATTAGTTCCCTGTGATAGCAAATTTCCAATTTGAGGGCTGATTTGTAGTGTACATGTTTTAAGCTTAGCTCCTTTATATATTTGCGCAGGTATTTCCGGGGAACAGCGATAAAAACACAATTGTACATCAGGATATTTCTCCGGTCATCGTGGCCAGGTACATCAGAATACTTCCACAGACATGGCACAAACATGTTGCACTCAGAGTTGATTTCAGTGGATGTTTGAAAGGTATTTATTTTGAATGGTATATTCTAGGCAAAGCATGATTGTGCGAACTGCATGATATTACTTCTGTCTTTTTAATATCACATGTTTTCTTGTCGCACACTTTCGAGGGCTACATGTGAAGCCAAAGATCTAGATGAGGCAAATTGATGATTTTATCATTAAAAACCTTAAGACTTACTTTATTTTCCAATGCAGCAAAGAGTAAACTGTGTGTGTAATTAGAACACAGGTGACCTTTGCTGTCGTTGAGCGAAATTTTTGCGTGCGCGAAGTTTTTCACTTGCAAATTTGAATCCCCAGTCGTGAACCACAAGAATAATAAGCACCGAGGGGTGTAAATAGAGGAAATGAGGTATACTACAACCGAAAGGAAACTTCATATGTTTGTTAACAAGACATTCTTTCAAATGTTTTAGAGGCCCGACAACTGTTATCTTCTTGCAAAGAACTACTTGAGACAAACAGGTGTGGAAATACATTATTATAGTATGTTGCAACTGTACGACTCCTTTCTATTTGCTTCTGACCATATGGGCCTGATTACTTGCAAACATCGTTTTTATTACCTCCACCAGGACTTATATTTATCGGCGCGTTTTAGTGTTGCCGAAGGTATGAAGTCTCAAAATGCCCTCTAAATAGACATGTTTTCGTTTGTTTGGTTTTAAGTAAGTGAATGCGAAATATTATGGTGGAATAGCTCTCACGACCCATCGTTTCGATACTGCAGTGCAGTGTGTTCAGTGAAGATGTACTAAAACCGGAGTAGCGAGTAAAAATATGTCTGATATTAAACCTGCATGTGTGCCGTAAAACGAATAAACTTCCAATCAATTCCTGTTAATTGCATTTTGTTTCAAAACAGAGCGTTAAAAGGCGCGCACTAAACCTTAGAGCATGGTAACAACATGACGTTGAATTTAAACAATCTCAAAAACATTGCGCACAATTCGCAGTCATGTACTAAATGACCTACAAATGTTGCGTAAAGCTTGAAATATACACATGGTATTTGCCTCGGACTCACGGAACCTTTTTCGTTTCATGGCTAATAATCACCATGCATGTGCAAAATTTTGCAGTTGACATAAACTGTTTTCACCGAGGTTCTACAAAAGGTACCACCAAAAATTTAAGCTACACTGAAACAGAAACATGCGACTCAAATTGTAAAAGAGTGACTGGGTTATACGGTAGAGTACGTGCCATTGTCATCATTTTGCATGGGGTATTTATTATCGTTTAGGTAATTTAAAATCACCATTTAACACATAACAATTGTACATAACCACAAACGAATCCAAAAGTTTAATTAAAATACCGCATTAGCAAGATATAAAATTTATATTACACCAAATGCAAATTTTTCCTTCCCTAGCCAAAAAACTCATTATATTAAGAGTCAAATTTTCATTTTCTTCTTGCATCTCATTGGACGAGAGCGTATCACGTGAAAGTCCCAATATGTTTGGTGGAATCGCGACTTTCCGCTGCTTCGTTTTAGGGCACTGGCAGTCTCGGGGCCAAATACATATTGTTTCCCTCGGTCCCAGTCAATAAGTGTTAAATATTGACAATATAAAGTGTAGATCATGCATAGAATTTCCAACTTTTTCACCCAATGAAATGTTATTCTCCTGACTCAAACAAAATATTTTAGATCACTAACCAGTGGCAATTATGAACTGCAAAATAAAGATTCACATGCAAAATACGACGTTTATTGTCAGATGGCTGAAATATCTAGATGCGGAAAAGGGGGCTGGACACTAGTGATGAAAGTGGATGGAAATAAGGTACACCATTGTGGTCGTTTCAACACTCTGGCCCATGTGACACTCTGCATATATATGTCTGCATGATGTCACTGTCAAACCATACATGCATGCATTCATTTATTTTTTTGTGTTGTTTATTTATACTAGGAATTGCGTTTTGTCGTTACAGTTCCAAACTGCTTCCGAAATTCTGTTGAGTAAAAATTGAATTACATATTTTTTTAGTAATGTTTACAACATTCTCGTCCGTGTTGTATCAGATATACAAACTCGAGCCGAAGGCGAGAGTTTGTATATCTGATACAACACGGACGAGAATGTTGTAAACAACTTAAAAAACGACTCATCTTATGAGTTCATTGGCGAAGTAATTTTAAAAATAAATTTTTGTTTAAGCCGAGAAAATCAAAGTTAAAATTTATGTAAATCAACATGAATCTGTATCACATATACAGATACGACACGCTTATGATTTTTCTTTGTGTTTTCTTCATGACTTATTAATGAGTTTTTTAACGTACTATATAAAACATGAGCATGCAGCAGTGTTTTATCAGATATAAAGATATACGAGGCGAAGCCGAGTATGTTTATATAGGTCTGATGAAACAGGCATTGCGAATATTGTAAACTGCTTCAAAAACGATTGATCTATAGTAAGTTCATTGGCGTTCAAGTAATTTTCAAAAAATTCGTGGTGCAAGTCGAGAAAATCAAAGTTATAGTTTATTTAAATCATCGGAATTCTCTATCACATATAAAGATACAACAAGCTTATGATTTTTCTTTGTGTTTTCCTCATGAATTATTAATGATTTTTGAAATATGTTTTAAGATGACCAAGTTATATAGAATGCTTGTTTGTTTTCTTCACCTTTTAATTTCCAAATATATTTCGAAAATGCCGTATCGCTTCAATTTATAACTAACTTGTAAAAACTAACTTATAATAAATAACTATTAACTGACATCGTCGGAGCATTATTAAACATATATCTACTGGTGATTTATCCTGCAGGTTTAGTGCATTCAATGTTTGTAAACATTTTTCTTTAACTTAATTTAAAGAAAACCTTCGAAAGTGATTCTCTTTACTGGGACAACAACAGAACCTATGAAGTCGAAAACGGGCTTGAAGGCTTGACAGATAAACAAACAAAGCTAGCTTCTTACTGGAATACGCCGTTTAAAAATCTATGCCTCGGAATGAAAGTCCGACGAGGGAAAAGAATTCATGCCTCATGGGTTGTGATTGACCACGAAGCAAGCTCGTTATTCGACGTCATCGCAGATAACAAATTCACAGCAACAAACATTACAAAATCAAAATGGCAATCACTTATCAATGGTTCATCTCTTCAACAAAATTGTAATACACAAGGATTTAATATTCGTTGGGGAGAATCTGATTGGAAGACGTATGTACGAATTGGATTAGTCGCTAATGATGAAAATGATTGCGACACATGCAACTCGTGTATTGGCTTTGGTATTTCAGTAACAGCATGTGCTGGAAATGTGAAAAAGAAGGCATGTGGTAGTATAAACGCTTGCGGACAGGTTCAAAACAACCTTGCAGCATTCGGATATATATTTGTACAGTAGTATCGCAACAATGTTTGGAACTGACTCGTTAACAAAATATCTTGTAGTCATTGCATGTATAGTAGCTGTTTGCATGTTGTCGAAACGATATTGAGACATTAGGCCATTTCTGGCGGTTGATTATTAATTGATTGTTAATTAAATACTTGATTAATTTAATTAATTCTGCACTGATAAGTATAAATTATAAATAGTTGATGTTGACT
The DNA here is from genome assembly GCA_902702795.2 of Paramuricea clavata. Taxonomy (NCBI): domain Eukaryota; kingdom Metazoa; phylum Cnidaria; class Anthozoa; order Malacalcyonacea; family Plexauridae; genus Paramuricea; species Paramuricea clavata. Next base: position 13,150 of record CACRXK020003461.1, on the reverse strand, counting down.
CAGCAGTGGCGGAGCAGGAGGAGCTAGGGCAGTTAGCTCAAAGAAATAAAATTGGGTATCGAAGACGCCTTCCCAAAAAGCGATCGAAGTGAAAAAGTAAAATGAAGATTCTTGATTGCTGTCTTAAAGGTAGAGTGAATAAAACTGCAGACCTACATTAGTGGTCAATGAAATAATTAACTAAGGAGCAGAGGGTTTAGGTAGCCTTAACACTTTTCAGAGGGGGCTAAGCAGTTCTAAAATACATTAAGTCGCATAACTTGTTGATTTAAAATGCCTTAGCTCTCTCCATCAAGAAGTAGTACAACTTTGTAATTTGCTGGTGATTTTAGCCCCCACTAAGTCATCCATGGCCAAAACCCACCAAAACCAAGTATGAAAAATTTGCATGTATGCGCAGCATTTTTTCGCACGAATCTAGTCTTCAATTCGGTGCAGGGGCGCCGCAAGCAATGTGAAGCGGCGGGGCAGCCATTTCAAAAGGGCACTTGCTTCTCAGCCATCATTTTTCTAAGCGGCAATATTTGTTAAAACTTTACTGTATGGATACTCAATTACTTGTGGCTATTATGGGTCGGCAAACTTTGACATTAATTTTGAACAGTTTTATTCGTTACACTTACTAATGGTGCAAAATAAAATCAGTAAACAGACGTATATTGCTTGATTTAGCATTAATTTAACTGCAACGGTTTAAAAATTAAGACTAAAGACTGCTTAACATTGCTTAAAAATAGTTATAAATTCCAGTTCCTGTGAATAAAGCACGAATTTCCAAGTGCATTTCCTGTAAAAAGGGCAAACTGTTTCCCCTGTGCTGCCCCCGCACTGTTTGGGCAATGTGGGCAGCTGCCCCTGGGGCTCCGGCGCCCCTAATTTGGTGTCAGAAAGTGCACGGAATGGCATTTTTGAGCCTCAATAACTTTAATTATCTAACTTTAACTATCTGCATGACTACGTTACTGCTGCGAGAGTTAGATCATGTTTTGCGTGTCGTGTTTGCATTTAGCTGAAAAAACACTTAACCACGGCATGCAACTTAGCTGGCAAATATCCCAATCCCCCCCGAAGAAAACAGTTCCGCCGCCACTGGCTATATTGTAAATTTGTAATGTAGTTTTGTTCTGTTCTTATTATGTGTAAACATACATGTAGTTTGAAAAAGTCAGCATTGGCTGAGAATTACAAATAAAATTATAAATAAATGTAGTGATTGATTATTTAATCATTTTTAGCAAAAATGTGTATAATGTAGAGAATTACAATTTTCAAGTAACCAGTGGATTTTGACTACTTTTTAGAACAGTACGTATTTTTAGCTTTTGTGAACTACATTTTTTCAGGAGCCATGTAGCCGATTACTTTTCAAGTAACAGTCGCTATACTCTCTTCTTTTCGAATTGTTTATCAATTGACGTAAAATAGAATATATTTATTTATGATATTATATTTGTAAATTCTGAAAGCCGACTGGCTGAGAGCCGTGTTAACATAATTCATTGTCAACACGGAAAATTTATTTCTTTATATTTGTTTGTACTATATATTTATAAACACTAAACGAACACTCGCGGAAATTGGGAAAACCCGAAATTGTGTGAAATCACTCTGCCCTCCGGGCGTCGTGTTGCTTGTTTTCTCGACTTCCACTGATGTTGATATAACTATATTTCAACACGGAAAGTTTTTCACATTTCAACAAATCTTACTGCCTGGCTGCGTGCGGACCTTTTTGTCCATTTTGTCCACTGCCAAAATCAGTCCCAGCACTCAGTCTCCCCATTCTGTCAAATTCATGTTGCTGGCATCAATACTTGGACCTTATCTTATTCTTCAAAATAACACATGGGTTGCTAACAGTACTAGGTACCCGTGCTTCCCTATCTGTTCCTGTTACTCGCAAAATCACACGATATGTTATCCTCAAATCTCAATGTTTTACGTTACAACCACTTACGAGAATTAAATGCTTCCTTAATTGAATATGTGGAATATCTAATACACTTGCATGGGTCAAATGTGTTGACGAAATTTGCATATTACTACATAGCAAAACAAAAAAAGGCTACACTACCCTAGTTTCAGAAGTCTATTTTCAATGCAGATATTATTAGAAATGGCAAAATGAAAATTAACCTCTGGTTGAAACGGCAATAACCTTGCATGCAATCGTGAAACGACGTCCAATTAACAATCAACCAATCAGAACACATTTGACCTGTGACAAATTTTGAACCGGAGTTTTTTTGTTTAATTATTCAATCGGGAGACAAAATCAGAAACTAACTACAGTTCAAACCGTGTCAAGTCTGTCCTGTTTGGTTGATTGTTAACTGGACGTCGTTGCACGATAGCGAGGCTTCTTTCCGCTTTCAGCAAGAGGTTTATTTTTATTTCCCCATTGCTAATATTATATACAGTACTAGAAATACATGCATGCAGTAACCCCTCGCCAATATTTCCATCATACATTAAACATGAAGTATTCAGAAATGACCAGCACCGAACGCAGACTCGCGCTCAAGTGTTGCCATGACAAAACGATATTCTTAAATTTTTATTTTCATATATTTTGTACAAAACTGCAAAATAGTTGAAAGATTCGTACTTTGAACTATACAACAATAAATTTCCGAAATGGTTAATGTAAAATTTAACTTGAAACGCTTCGTAAAACGTTTTGAAAAGTTCATTCAAGTAAACCTATATTTTGCCGATAAACTGTTTTTACTTTACAATAAATGATAAGTTTAATACAAATAAAATAAAATTGTTAGGTAATTTCAGTTCAGTCGTCAAATCAATTTGTTCGCCTTTACATTTTAAGATTTTTTCTCAAATTAAACGGTAATTTATGAAACTTAGAGCTTCTATAGTTCATGTTTTTTTATTACGTAAAAAGTTAAAGCAACAAAATTCGTAAACATTTTAAAAAATATTCAAAGCAAACTGGCCGTATATTTCCCGTAGTAAACCAATTCTTCTCATTTCTTCAAACAAAATTGCTTCAAGCTTGTTGTATATGAAACGATTTTCCAAATATATGTCCACTTTTCAAATTGAAATCTTGCTTGCCATATTTTTTAGATAAGTGAGGATGACCACCCACTCAAGATCGTCGTTCGTTGGTCAGCGCCCGCGATGATTGATGAACTTTAGACTTCGCTAATGCTTTGGTTTCCCCGGTTGTAAATAGCCGGGGGGAATTAGTACCCTCGCACGGCGCTTCGCGCCGTCGGCTCGTGGACAACGAAAATAAACCTCTGGAGCCAGTGTAAAAATAAAAAGACTTCCTTCTCAAGTTTCAACTAGAATGAATATTAAACAGCATAATGGCTAATTCCATGACCATGCACATATAGAGCGTTTTCCCAGAGACAAACTCAACAAAATTCATGCCGACCATATTCGTGTTTCAGACAAAAGAGTCTAATTGAAATTATTTTGAATTCGAACACCAACATGGCGGCTGTGATGTCATGTGCAAACGCTCTATAGAGGTCTTCGAAAATTGCATTTTAAAATTTCTGAAGGATGAAGAGTCGAAGAGTATTAAAAAATTAGCTTTCTAAAAATATATGTTCCATTACTTATGTAAACAAACAGCACATTCAAATCAAGCGCTTAATCACAACAATTAGAACATGTTTTCCAACAAAACATTTTCTAAGCCACAACCTCTCCTTAGCGATTCAAAATTAACAGTTGGCAAACCATTGTTATTGCGCGATTTATAGATCCATCTCAAACTCATTAATAATTCCCATGATGCCAATCATATTATTGCTTTCTTTTGCTCACATGATAATATTGGATACCTGGTGAAGTATATCGATCCAGTCCTATAGGATTGGATCATGATCAAAATTAATTCAGTATGGATAAAAAATTAATTTAGCCCTGGACTGGATCAAAACCATTTCATCTCACTATAGTAATGATTCATTCGTACGAGATGTCATATCAAATCCTCCAATTCGGACTGGACAAGATTTCAAGTCCTCGCATTTTGATCCAGCCCTCGGCTTCACCTCGAACTTGGTTAAATTCTAGACTTAAATTCTACAATCCTGGAAAAAAATTAGTAGCCGGACTTCTTAAATTTTCAAACTTTATCCCCCTCCCCCTTATACAATGTTGGTATTTAAGTGACATACGTTGCAAAACCACTTTACCTGAACCAACATTGTTTCTGGGGGAGGGGGGGGGGGATTTGATTTAAGATGCCTAATTGAAAAATGCTCATATTTTCATCATATCTTTTCAAATTTGGTTTTTTCCAAAAGTCTACAGATATTTTTTCCAATATTGTCGGAAAAATACAATGGATAGTCGTTTTACCAAGTTAATTGTACATTCATTTTCAAAACATAATTATCAAATTAAAAAGGAGACTATATATTAATTAATTAAGAACATATTTCCGAGTTTGATTAAACTTTTGGAAGGCCAGGGGATCGGTAAATGGGGGGGGCTTAATATAGGTGCCCGGTTATAAGGAAAATTGTGGTTAATTTATCTGGTAAGGCTGCATCGACAAAACATTATGGCATTTAATAACAAAAACCTATCAGAGGGACAGATATGGCATGAATAGATTATTACATGGTACAATATTTCATGACCGTTAATTTTTTTCACATGTTTTGTCAATCATTATAATTTTATAGTGCAGCATTGTACATATAAAGTATGTTTTAATATGGTTTCAATATGCTTTTATAGCGCTTGTACCCGTGATTGCCTCAAAAATTGGTGCTTGTCCTAACAAATATATTTTTAGTATTTAATGAATGTACAGTCTGAGTAAAATCACTACATGTCACACCACATGTTACAGTATATGTTACACTAAAATTTCTATATTTTATTATATATCCTTACAAGTTACAACATGTTACACCTATCTTTTAAATAAAATCTAGTTCCTTTTAAAACTATAGGTGTAACAATGTAGTAACATATCAAGAACTATACTAAAGTATAGTAATTTTAGTGTAACATGTAGTGCAGTGCCTTTTTTAAGGAATTTTCACTGGGGGGGGGCAAAACATGAAAAAAAGGCAGAACGAAAAATATGAGCCGTCGAGGTTTGGCAAACGCGTGAGTCTGAAGAGAGATTTTGTAAAAATTTAATTTATTAACTTCACCTATATAAACAATAACTTCAATTCTTTGTAGCTATAATCGTACAGCTATAACCAGTGGCGTAGCCAGACCTTAATTTTTTGGGGGCGAACCTCACGCCGAAGGCGTGAGACCGTCTAGGAGGATCCGGAGGCATGCACCCTTGGGAAAATTTTGAAATCTAGGGTCCCTAATCATGAATTGCGATTTCAAGTATTTTGGGAGTGAAATTCCGAAGAATTCCGAAGATTACAAAGTACATCGACGACATGAATTTTTCCAGACATTTGTACTCGGAATTAAATAAATTGGAAAAGTCACCTTGAAAAATAGGAGGAGGGGTCAGTGTCACCTTATTTCCTCTCTGTGATGCTGGGGGGGAGGGGAATCGCAATGTGATTTTGATCAGATATGTTGCATTTAAATCATTTTAGGTTCTATGAGACACCATTTCCGCATTCTCAAAATTGCGTTGCTTTTTCATACGATACAGAATAAATCTGAGAAGAAATATTCATGCTATGATGATGCATACATGTATTTAACAGTTAAAAATCTAAACTAAACCTATTCTTCTTGGAACCAGCATTTTATCGGATTGTTTGCATGAAATCTATCGCTATTATGAAATACTCGGTGAAGAACAATATGAATTACACACAAGATGACTGTGGAGGGGGCTATGTAAGGGCATAATCATTATCAAGTAAATCAACTGCAATTCTGACAGCAATCATGAGCTATTCTGCTTCGCACTTTGGGAGCAGAAATGACTTTACTGGGGGGTGGGGGATTCTTTTCCTGGGGGGCAATTGCCCCCCCCCCAGATATATAGTTAAAAAAGGCACTGATGTAGTGTAACATGATGTAACATGTAGAGATTGAGATTTCTTCTAACATATAATTGTTGAAAGTGTTCATAGAGAACTAAATACCTTAAAAATTAACCCTAACGGAACTTAAGACACAACCATACGATAAACGAGCAGAAATGCCTCTTAGTCTATTTATTCCAAAATAACTCAAGAAATCAAGCAGTTAAATGTATTGTATGAAATTAAATTCGCTTATTTTCCGCGAGCAAACACTAAGTAAAACATTTTGAACAGGGTGTTAAACCTACAGGATTCTAACTTGAAGCTGATTTTAAATTTACTATATATTCAAAAGTATAAAAACATCTAGTATCGAGTCCAAATTCAACGAAACTGCAAGATAATACGAGCTGTGGGCAACGGTTGGCAGTAATATACACCTATTTCCTCAAATCTTACAATCGCAAGTCCCCCCGCGGAAATTTTTTTTTGGGGGGGGGTGTTTACCTAACATTTGTGCCACTTGACTTTCATAACATGATCATAAGAGAATTGAAAATTTTATATGTCCAGAAAATTTAATTTCCATCCCTTAAGGTTAAGGTTTTGGCTTAATTTAGAGACAATCCTGGAAAAAATTAGTAGACTTCTTAAATTTTCAAACTTTATCCCCCTCCCCCCTTATACAATGTTGGTATTTAGGTCACATATGTTGCAAATCCACTTTACCTGAACCAACATTGTTTCTGGGGGGAGGGGGGGGGGTTATTTAAGGTAAAATGATGCTTAATTGAAAAATGCTCATATTTTCATGATATGTTTCCAAATTTATTTTTTTTCTCCAAAAGTCTCCAGATATTTTTTCCAAGATTGCATAGTCGTGTCCAGATAGTTGGATTTGAAATACTACATCAAGGTATATTACATTAACTGATATTTCCTCTTGAAATTGAAAGCAATTCCCATCCACTGGTGGACAGTTATTTTAAATTCAAAGGCAAGCACGCGCATGTGTTTAGGTGATCCACGGCTGGCTGACCGTCACACAACATGCACATTGTCAAAAAACAGGTTGTATGCAAATACTTAGACATATAGTCCCAGGAATTAGGAAAATAAATTAGGAATACATCCTGAAGCAAGGTATATGACATGCTATGGTAAACACTAATCTAATTAAAATAGAAATACATATATACCTCTCACATGCACGAAACGAGAAAACAGTTAAAATCTTGACATGCAAATTACCTAAAGGCAAATTACGTCAAAATACTAAAGCAAAATTAAACTACTTATAACTAACTAAATAACAGTTGTGAAAAGGATGAACTTACATAACAGACCATGCACAAACCATGATGTGTCCAAAATCAGCTGGAACAGCGACAAGACTCGTTACGAATTTCCTTCTTAATGTTTCTTTAACGAATGCACATAACCAAGTGTCCGGGAAACAAAATTTGTGCACAGTTTTATCTATCCCAACTACTAAACGCGCTACACATAACCACTACTTAATCTAAAAGTGCCTGTTATTGTTCAATTAGACTCAAAGCCGCTACAATTACTGAGTCGGATGCTTATGTTTTAACTAGTGTCCTATTTACACTAGTCTCACCTGTACTCCTTTAAGGTGCGGAATGTAAGGCGGCCTCTGTTAGTCCGCTAGAAGTAAACTACAAATGTTTAAAAGATGGGAAAGGGGAGGGTGGGAATACTAGCAGGTTAGCGGCAACCCGGAAGGCCAGAGTACAAATAAGACAGGAGCATTTAACTTAAACAAATGATACATGGCTACAAGACATCCAAATAGATACTGCCAACTTGAGTGCAATGATTAATATATTCATGTTGGTTCCTTTTATTGTGGCACTAGGTGATGCCACTGTAAATAGTATCCTATTTTATTTTATTTTATTTTATACTAGTCTCGCCTGTACTCCTTTAAGGTGTGGAATGTAAGGCAGCCACACTCAGTACGATTCCGTACCTAAGACATCAAAGCAAACCCGAACAGGGAACCAGATCCAAACCCTGAACTATCCAACCTCAAAAACTACCCAAACCTCAAAAAATACCCACACACATACAAAAGATACAATAATTATGTAATTTAAAAGAAATAAGTGAATGTAAATTAATGGGTAGAGGTGCATGAAGAGGCAGCAGAAAGCAAGCAAATAGCTCACAAAGATTTGAGATGAATACACAAATGATAATTATTAAATGACGGTCACAAAGTTTATGAAAGTTAAATGTATATATCATAAAATTGAACAGTATATAGCATTATGATATTATAAAATATCTAAATAATACTACTATAGAATGTCAAACTTTTGGGTCAAAACGAAAGACCCACAGATCCCAGTGTAAGGACCAAGTGTCCGAGAAACTTTTCGGGGTGCGCTTTTTCCCATTTCGTGGCTAACAGGAATGCTTGGGAATGCGGGAGAAGCGGACACCAGAAAGCACGAGGACGAACATCACGTATCACGAGGGTACACGAGACAACGATCCCGGAAAGGAAAACGGGGCAGTTTAGGGATGAGGGCAATTATTATTATTATTATTATTATTATTATAATTATTATTATAAAACTTTATTTAAACACGGTACTATTTCACAAACTACTTCTTGGGGTCGTGGACACATATCATTGGTCACATTCGGATATATTCTTGTTCAATAATTTATTTGCAATCCACGCTATCTTAGTTGATTTTCAAAATAGATGCAAAACCAAATTACAATTATGACCCCAACTAAATCATAAGTGTAAGAGGCGGGGGGAGCAAGGGGGCTGCAGCCCCCAGAAAAATATGTAAGCAAGATATTAGTATGATACATGATAATAAATAATGCAGAAATGAATATTAAGATAATAGTTGAGAATGCCAGAAATCTGTCATGTTTCGAAAATATATAAACCCATTGGAAAACATTGCCGACTCCTTGGAAATTTTAAATTAATTGGAAATTTTTTTTGATAAGTCGAGAAAAATGAAAAAAAGTTGGACAAACTTCTTTCTGTCCCCCAAATTTTTCCTCGCATACGCCTTTGCAAAAAATGAAAAGCTATATCCATAATAAAGCTAAGCCCTATAGACGAGCAAGTTTTCCTTGACATGTTTGCTTGAAAAGTTTACCTTGACAGCCAACATTTTTCCTATTTAAAAATATATATTTCGCGTTCTCAGTGAAAATTTCTTAAAAACGCACTGCATGTGAAGAATACAAGTATGTAAATTTATGCACTCTTTTCCGCGACAGCTTCTGTTGAATGATGTTTTTTATGATAGAATCGCCGATTGAGACAACACATGATCATGCACTTTGGTCTTCAAGGCGATTGGGATTTTGATAAACATTACCAGTGTGATGGTTCGTGTGCCCCGATGGGCATTGTGCCGATTGTTCCGGCTGGACAACTTCATTAGTTTCGCCCTCATCAATTAAACATTCATATCTATTATATTTGTGGTTGACTTACACTGTTAGTTTTATGAAAGTTATTATTACTATTAGGAATATTTTGCCATGGTGCGGGGTTGGTTTTGCGGCACTGGCAACCAACACTATTACCCCTATGTTGACAGAGTTTGTCTTAATTAATAAGCCTTATAGCTTGTCGCGAGTTGTAGAGAGTCTCTTTCTTTTTTGCTCGACTTTAGTTAGCTTTTGTTCAAGAGAATTTATTTATCTTGTTTTCTCATTTATCTCATCCAAGTACTTTTCGTATATATATATATATATATATATATATATATATATATATATATATATATATATATATATATATATATATATATATATATATATATATATATATATATATATATATATATATATATATATATATATATATATATATATA